>BROG01000131.1:0-72500 GCA_030159075.1 Atrina japonica | reverse complement strand
ACATATAACTAGGAACTTGAGTTAAGGTCATGTTGATAAACTGGTCATAAGTTTTGTTTTAAGGTCATTTAACTTAAAAGGGTATTTGTTGTGTTCACATACATATAAAATCTTATATTCCTATTGAATTAATCAAATGCAGTTGAAAAAGTGCCAAACCTGGGTTTCTTAAACAATTTTCACTAAATACATAGGAAATTAAGAATTTTTTTTGCTGTAATTATCTCTTTACTGTTATTATATATCAATCTAAGTAGTTAAAAAGGAAAAAATGTAAAAAAAAATGAAACGGCTGATGTCCCTTTAAAGGCATGAGAGAAAAATACATGTACAGATTAGATTAATACAGTTAAATTTGCATTAAAAGCCATTCAGACAT
This sequence comes from Atrina japonica, assembly GCA_030159075.1. Lineage (NCBI taxonomy): Eukaryota > Metazoa > Mollusca > Bivalvia > Pterioida > Pinnidae > Atrina > Atrina japonica. Next base: position 72,121 of record BROG01000131.1, on the reverse strand, counting down.
AAACTTTGTTAATTATTTCAAAATGAATAAACCTCTTTATTAAAGTCAACTGTTTATAATGGCTACTTTTGCCCGTTCCTTTGAGTGGCTTTCATTGACGAGTTTGACAGTTCTTGATTATGAATCAAATGATAGTCAACATTCAAATACTGATTTCTGATTTTCGTTTCAGCTCTGATTAAAACCACCAAATATTTATCCAGCAACATAGTCCATGCTTTATACGCTTATGGACTTTAATCTTTGGCTATATACTTACCAAGAATGTAGAACGCTTTGCTACATCACTACTCAAGGCTTTTATTACTGTTATACCACCATTCTGATTTACTGCAAAATAATCTGTTGCATCACTGTATCCGGTCAAAGTATAGGAGTCAGGCTGAAAAAAAGGGCAATTTTTAAAATATTCTATAATTCAAATCAAATGATTACATAGATTTTCTTCCTAGGACTGCAAATACTAGATTTTAGCCAATTTTCATAACATATCTTACAATAAGTGTTTCTAAAATGTTTCAGCTCAGAGAAATCTTCAATTTTCTGAAGTACCATACTCAGCCCCGAACCACCACTCCAGGGATTTTTCATGTTGTCACAAAATTACCATAGTGGATGATTTATGAATAAATTTTAATGACAATTTTTTTATAGCTATCACTGTTATAAAATAAATCACATCCAGTACATATCATTTCTAGTCAGACCATTAAATACATGGTAATTGGGAGAGGATTTTTGTTTGTTGATTTTTTTTAATGTCCCACTCAAGAATCTTTCACTTATATGGAGATGTCACCAACTGTCAGTGAAGGGCTTCAAATTTTGGCCTATGCTTGGCACTAATACTACAACTGAAAACATGGTATGAGAGTTGAACAATTTTTATAGATTTACAGGTGATGTTGCTACACACTTCCACCTTGACCTCGTGTCAGAGAAATGGAAAAAAATTGTAAGTGCCTACTTTACTGTAGTATCCTAAAGAGAGACAGTGTCTATGTAATGCTAATTGAGTAGTTTACAGTAAAATAAAGTTGGACATATTTTGTACTTACAGAAGGTGATGCCGAGACTGTAAAAAACACAGAGTTGAGTGGGTAATTTTCCTGTACTGATGTAGCTAAATTGGGAGAGGTTATCCGAAGTGTCGGGTCTATTGTAACGTAGACAGTAACTGTGATATTTGATGATCGTTGTGGGTTTCCTTGATCAGTAGCTGCAATTTGCACCTAGAAATGAAAAAAAAAATATAGCTCAGGGAATATTCTAACACACACACTAACACACATGCACACACACGCTGTGTTCTTATTAATTTGTGGGGCAAAATGGATTTCATTTAATAAATGAAAAAGAAAAGTATTTTAAAATAAAACATGTATTAAGGTTGATAAACAAACTACTCATCCTTTCTTTTCTTTAAAAAATTCTTTATAGTCTTCCAAGTTTTATTTAGAGATGGAATAACAAGTTTTATTGCTACTTTATCAACATGATAATAAGTTCAATTCTATTACTTACATTAAATAATGTAATTCCTGTTCCCACAATGCTTTGTTTCAACGAAAGCCTGCCTGATTCAGGGTTGATGTAGAAATATGTCAAAGCAGCGCTGTTTCCAACAATACTGTAACGCACTACATTGTTAGGGCTCTGTAAAATAACATCATATCCATGATCAGCATTAGGCAAAGAATCATCAGTCATGGAAATACATTTATATTATTTTGTTTTACGGTGTTTTTTGTCTGATTCACATAACTTGGTGGGGTGGAGTTACCTTTTGATTATCATACGGATGATTCAACTCATTTTTTGGCTATGACAAATTTCACGGGAAAAGTATTTTATTCCTCACTTAATAATCATAATTATGGTGACAAGTAGATTTAGGATCCATTTTCCATGTCAGTGTATTCTGGTATCTTTAATGTTGTTATGCTTTATTACCCAAAATTGAAACTCATCCGGGTCAAGAAAGGGTTTTTGAGACCCCATCCTGCAGGGTTATATGGATTTTACTAGAAGTAAGCCTGCTCACAATATAATCCAGGAAAAGACCATAGGCCTTCCACAAGTAAACTGGTAAAAATAACTTAAGTTCGGGTGGAGTTCAAACCCACTGATTAAAGGTGAGAGACGTCGCGGTTTTAATATATTCTAGTATACACTGTTTACCTGGAAAATTTCACTCCTGTTTAATTTTCGCCATTTCCGCTCTTTGATGAGAGGGCAAATTTAAAATGATATTCATGCTATTTAAGAAAATATGGTGATTTAGAGCAAATTTCAGATGGCATGAATATGTTTTTCGCTCTAAAAGGGCAAAAATAACCAGGGACTAAAATTTACAGGTTTACCGTCATTTGTTCTTCTTTTTACATCCTGTTATCAGTGATTTTTTTATTTACAAAGGAATGTCACAATACAAGTGCCACAAATATCTACTTGGTGCATTAATACTTCTTTAACTTTCCACAGGGGGCCTCCATGGTCCAGCAGTTAGAGAGAATTGCCCTTTGAACCATGAACTTTCACTTTTAGTCAGCTTAGGTTTGAGCCAAACTTATACTGTTTCTATTCTATGTAGTTAGATTCCCGTAATTATCAAAATCATGTTTATACAGAAATTAAGCACTGATCACAATCTGTGCAAATTTAATCAAAATACTTTTGAATAAAATGCAATTATTCTATTATTAAAACAATAACTTACAGTACCAGTAGTTATGGGTACATGAAGATGGGTCTTTTATAAAAATACTGTACAGCGGCAAATTTTTGGCCTTTTGCAACAGAAAACAAATTAGGTTTGAGCCAAACTTATACTGTTTCTATTCTATGTAGTTAGATTCCCGTAATTATCAAAATCATGTTTATACAGAAATTAAGCACTGATCACAATCTGTGCAAATTTAATCAAAATACTTTTGAATAAAATGCAATTATTCTATTATTAAAACAATAACTTACAGTACCAGTAGTTATGGGTACATGAAGATGGGTCTTTTATAAAAATACTGTACAGCGGCAAATTTTTGGCCTTTTGCAACAGAAAACAAATTCGTCGATTTTTAAAATCACTGTAAATTATTATAGTCCTGTGGACAGCATGTAGTTCTACGCTTCAGTTATTTTGCTTGAAATAATTGCCTTCAATTGAAATGAAAAAAATGATAAATTGATCATTATAAGTTGCCTGTCAATACAATGTACCTTTGTATCTGTATCTCTAGCTTCTACCATCAGGAGTTCTTCACCAACACCAGTCTGTTCTATTATGCTTATGTTGTAAACACCAGTTGGAATGAAAATGGGAGTTACAAGATTGCGAATGACATTGATGTTCACTGTTGCTGTAGCAGAACGAGGTGGAGATCCTCCATCTTTAGCTAATATAACCAGCTACAATTATAATAAAAACAATAATTGAGTTCAAATAATTAGTAACAGACTCCTGTGAGCATAAACTGCTCACCTGGATAACTTTATCAGCTCTTAAACAGATAGTGCAGTGGATCTTCCCAAAACTGATCCTCATTCGGACATTTTGATTTACTCAATTTTTGGAGTATCTGGTTCTTAGAAGTTGATCATAAGGCACTTGAATTATATATATGAGTTTTTGCTGATAATTTATGTGGATCATTGACTTACTAACCATATCTTACACATACAGTGGAACCTGCCTTCAGACCACCCTTTCTGCAACTAAAAATGGTCTCTAAAGACAGGTGGTCTCTCAAGAGGTTTTACTACACAGATTTTTAAATGAGAGGTTCTGAAGATGTGGTCTCTAAAGACAGGTGGTGTCTCAAGACAGGTGGTCTCTCAAGAGGTTTTACTACACAGATTTTTAAATGAGAGGTTCTGAAGATGTGGTCTCAAAAGACAGTTGGTCTTTCATGTCAGTGATCTCAAAAGACAGATCCTGCTGCATTTTCATCTATCTAGCGCGATAAACACAATGCCCAAAATCTTACCTGATATTTTTCGGCACTATCCGCAACCAAATCAGCAGTATTTCTTACAAACACAGATGAACCAGATAACTCAAAAATGGATGTTGCCAGTCCAGTACCAATTACAGATGTAGTGGTAGTTCTGAATGGATCCTGCAAAAAAGTGCAAAATAAATTGTAATATGATATTTCTTGTCTGAAAAACATTATCTCAGATTAAGACAAAAGTAATTAAGACACAATAAATTTCATAAGTCTTTGAAGTTTGTAAATGAACTGCTTATTAAATGAATATTGATGTACAATATGATTATACAAATGTTATTTTATACGCTTCACTCAATAATTTGTTTCAGTAAATATGGAGGCAGCCAGTTTTTAATAGTGGAGAAGAGATCTCAGTTACAATTTACACAAGAAGAGAACACCAGTCTAACAATTTTGTTTTATTTGGTTTGAGAAAATATTTGGTTTATTTTTTGTTTTTTATATGTTTGATTTTGTTTTACATCCTGCACAGAATTTTTAACTTATATGGAGATGTCACCAGCTTTAGGTGAAGGGCTACAAAATTTGGCCTGTGCTATGGACTCACGCTAATGTAGTGAGGGTTCTCTTTTACATGACACACCTTCTGTGACATGGGTCTTCAATTCAAAGTCTCATCCGAAAGACCTGTGGCTTTCACTTTGTATGCCGAGAGCTTGGCGAAGGGACAGTCACTACCATTTTTAAAGTCTTTATTTGACTCAGATCAAAAATTAAATCCGCGACTTTCTGATTGCAAGTGGAACGCTCTACCACAAGATCACTGCAAGCGATTTTTTTGGTTTTTAACATACGATTTTTGTAGCCAATCTCTAAATCCTACCCTAAACACTACATTAATACTTACACCAAATTTTGTTTTAAGTACTAGCTACTAAGAATATGTAAAATAAAGCAAACAAATAAGTGCATGTCTTTAAAGTTTAGAGCCTTACATGTATACAGGTGTAAAGGCTAGAATACAGTCATTCAGTTTTAAATTTTTGATAAATAATTGCAAAATAATCTTAAATTATAAATTATAATGTAAACTGTAAATACTTACACTATCATCTGAATCGCTTACAAATACAGAGACTCCAGGAAGAACAGAATTGAGGCCAGCAGTTTGCAATATAGTGGTATTGTACTGTGTGCTGGAAAATACTGGAGGAAATAGGTTTCTACGGACTCTTACAGTTACCCTGGCTGTGTTGGTACCTGGTTTGCTTGGATTTCCCATGTCCTTGACAGACACTGTCAACTGTCAACAACATCAATTATTTTATTTATCATGTTTGTATCATGTTTGTACATGTAATGAGTGGATCAACATTCCTAAAGTAATAAACTGTGCAATGATTTGCACACACACACACACACACACACACACACACACACACACACACACACACACACACACACACACACACACACACACACACACACACACACACACACACACACACACACACACACACACACACACACACACACACACACACACACACATATGCATGCACGCACACACATAAACAGAATCCTCTTATTGGCTGCTCAGACAACATCCCTTAAAAACCATTGAATACTTGATTTCATAAGAATCAGACAATGCTGACACTTCGGCTAATTAGAAGTCTTGAATTGGTTGCCATGGCAATATTTCCCAAACCTAATTGGATTATGGATAGCTGCATAATCCTACCTACAATCCAGTTATTGAAGAATCAGTATTCTCTGAGAAAAAGCTCATCTGTGATTGCCCATTATAAGTTCTAACAGAAAAAGAAGAACAAAGAAACAAAAAGTAAAAATGTGAAGTATCCAAAACTATATTTGGGATAAATTGACTTCCACATGATCCAAATAACACAGCCGGAGACCATTTTTGTAGTGAATTTCATGCTTGTCTGAGTTTGTTGTATATCAGAAAATAAAACATTTTACAAGTCTGACCCATTTTGACAATTGCTATAAAATTTGGCCCTGTATTTTTTGAGATAACATTGATAATGTTCACCTCAGATGGACATCACAGATCACTAAATGACAAATGCGTACCCTGAGAGACAAAACAGTAATATGACAGAGTGAGTCAATATACATTGTACTTACAGTATATGAAGTAACATTTGAAGAATCTGATCTCAAATCCTTGCGCACAAAAATATTTCCTGTTGTTGGATTAATATCGAAAAACTCAAGACCTTTTGCATCACCAGTGAGGGAATATTCCCTATCATTATTGGGACTCTGTAAAATTTAACAAAGAATGTTATTGCTAAATGTCCTGTACAAATACAATGGAATCTTGTTATGTTGAAATCGGATGAGTTGAAATTCTGGATGTGTATATTTATCTAATATACAATGAGAGACAGTGGGAGTGTTGGATTAGTATGACAGATATATATTTGAATAAGACTGTAGTGATTGGACACTGTGGTCATTTCAGGTTTTGCATGGACTGAGTAATAGTTATTCAGGTAGCCATTCAAGCCTTTGCCACCGAATACATCAGTTGATTTACATAAAAAAGACATTTAAAATATTTGTAATTGGTTATAATCTTTTCTTGTTTCAGATGTCTGTTTTAATTCCAGTTGATGAAGGACTAATTGAACAAATATCTAAACAGCATTGTGATTTTTTGTTCTCGCCGAGTTGCTTTGAGTGGCAAGAGGCATTTCCAACTATAGTGTTGTGTTTATGATAAATAATTTGTGCTCGTTTCAGCAGAGTAAATTGGAGCATAAGTCAAAGTTCAATGGCTGGTTCTGAATTTTGGGGATAGAAAAAAATGGTATTTAAAATTTCAGTTATCTCAACTTCTGGATATCTTGAAGCAATAGGGACAGCCCCGTGAATTTCCAGATAATAAGATTCATCTGTATCAATCATTTTGGATGATTTCCAGGTTTATGCTATCATGGTAAACTGGTTTTCTCAGTGATGTTACAACACAGTACCAGTAAATCATGTCCCAGCAGTCCAATGAGCTATTCCCTAGCCGTAATGTCATACAAGCCAGTGTTTTAAACAAGTGTGATTTTTGTAGTCATACTGTTTATAAAATAACTGATTAAATCACAATTATCTAAGGAATAGAGCCAATTTCACTTATGTCATACAATGTAACATGAGTCGGGGCAGTTTACGCTTTATAAACTGCACAGTGTCTAATCACTACTGCTTTTTTAAAAGTCTTAAATAAGACTAAGTACAATGGTGATTTTTAGTACATTAGAACCTGCCTTGAGAGACCACCTCATTTGCATCTGAAATGTGGTCTCTCAAGACAGGTGATCTTTTATTAGAGTGGTCTCATGAGACAGATTCCACTGTACTAGGATCCAGGGACTCCTTTGTGTGAGCCCAATGCTTTTAAATGAATATTTTTAGAATGGGAGAAAACAAGATAAGCAGAAAAAAACATATTTTTTGAGTTTGTGATTATTCTACAATCTCATAAATCTATCTCATTTATCCAGACCTGTATTAAACTGGTGCACAGACAAATGCGCCATTAAAATTTTACAATTCCGTGAAATTGTTTTTGTGAAAGTAAAAATGCATTTACAGTTTAAGTTTTGAATACTTACAAACAGATCATTATCCAAAGCTTTAACCTCTACGAATGGGACTCCTAGAATCTGTGTTTCGAGAATATCAGCAGTATATGATGTAGGGTTAAAGGCAGGTGAATTCAAGTTCCTCGAAACATTTACTAAAAGTAGAGCAACAGCTGACAGCTGAGGGGTCCCTCTGTCTCTTACTCTCACCCTCAACTAAAAACAAAGAATATAAAAAATCAAATCTATGTCAATCAAATAAGACATAAAAAAGAAAGAAATGTAAGAACATCTAAGAATAACAATATGAAACATGTATCACAATATTCAATGTTTTTAATACTTGCACTACATTAGTATCAAACTCCAACTGAATGTAAATGTCATAATGTCATGTTTTAAGCTTTGGTCAAAACATATATGAGTATTTATGTGTTTTTGTTTGTGCATGCACACATGTGTGTATATATATATATATCATAGATAAATACATATGCATTTAGTTGTTAAAGTGTGTAGAAAATATCGATAACTTACTGTGTAGTAATTTGATCTGTCTGTGAATAAATTGCTGTTGACAGAAATAACACCATTTCCTGTTCCAATAGTAAACAAGATAGGTCCCAAATCATCTCCCAGAAGGTCATATTCTACTATATCGAATGGCGACTGCAAGAAAAAACAAATGATTTCAATTATACCTTTACAAACCTAATATTTTACTACAAATACAATGCACATAATTTCTGACAACTCCCTTGGGATAGACAAATCACATTTTTATCAGAACTGGAAAATCCTATCTGCAACAGCTGATCCTGAACATTTTGTATCCCTATACACATCATAATTTTTTTTTTTTTTTTTTTTTTTTTTTTTTTTTTTTTTTTGTAAAAGATTTCAGGATATGTGTGTTGGTAATTTACATTGTTATAATGATGTTTAAATTTGTTGTCAGGTACATACAAATCTTACCAAATTTTTTTGTAAAGAAATTAATACAAAATTTATATGTAAATAGTATGGGTGTCTATCTATTTGCAGTGGTTGAACAAATGATTTTTTTCTACAATAAAAAGAAATAAAAGATTCTTACAACTGTATCTGCGTCAGAGGAATTCACAGTGTAAAATTGAGTACCAAGTCCAGTATTGCCACTTATTGCCACACTAGATGGAAGATTACCAAATACTGGTGGGAACTGGTTTCTCTGTACAATAACTTTAAGAGTCACATTTTGACTTCGACGTGCAGGAGTTCCCAAATCTTCGGCATACACAGTCAACTGCAAAATTAAGATAAAATTTTCCATACCACATCCTCAAACTTAAGCTGAGCATCTGACCCCCTAAAAATGGGGAAAGAGATCATAAATGATAAAAAAATGTGAACTAATCATTCTACTTTCATCAAATGGTCAATGGCGTTATATCAAATAAAATGTACATGTATTATACAGTATACATGCACAATTAAAGAATATATGAAATGCGGAAAGATAATTGTGTTCAATAAACTGTTTTTTGAGTTGTTCCATTTTGTTCAGTTTTGTCAGAATAGTTTGTACTCAAATCACATGACTTCAACAGAAAGTAGGGCAAGGTCACATCCAGTTTCTTAATATTTACATAGACAACATTCAGTGATATCTTGTTCTAGATTATCTATGAAAAATTAAAGTTAGATAGTTATTCTTTCTTTTAAAGATGAAAAGTGTCAACATTTTCCTGTAAGCTGCTTTTCAAATCTGTCTCCTAGCACTTACATGATACCCACATTCCAAGTCATATATAAGATAAATTACTGAAATGAAAGTGATGCTGCCCTTATTTATTTATTATTATTTTTTTTTTTTTTAATTCTATTATGATGAACAACAATGGAATGAAACAACTTGAAAAATATGCATTACTATCTGTAACATGTTAAGTCTATTACCCACCAAATATTCAGTTTGTGTATCCACTGTCAAGTCACGATTAACTTCCACTGCACCAGTAATGCTATTTATTCTAAACCTAGTATCCGTTGAATAAGTATAGAACCTCACAAGATTTGCTGGAGGCTGAAATATATACATACATTTGTCAAATATTTGTTTATTGGCAATCGGCCTTTCCATTTATGCATGAACAATTATTAAATTTGATGACTTCAGAATACTCGATACCTCAGTCATACCTCAGACAAACACTGAAATTGTATTGTGACATTAAGAAATTTGACTAACTTTCACCAAAATTTGACGTGTCAATCAACATAATACAATAAATTTTCAATGATTAGAAAGTGATCACTCTTTAATGTTGGAGGAAAAAACAGATAAAATATTTTTTTTTTTTAGAATTTCTGCAAGGAACAGGGAAACAAACAAATGAAAAAAACCATTTTTGCTTGGTTGGTATCCAATGAGACTACAGAATTGTGTGTCATATGACATCATAACAATCATATTTTGCATAAGTATCATGGCTATCACAAGACCCTGTTCCCAATGGCAAAATGTAACATTTTCCTCAATTTCAGTCCAAAATATTCCCATTTTTTATCTTGATGAGATAGTTAAATTTTCATCAGCAAATCCAATCACTTAACTCACTGAACCCTGAAAAACAATGGACTCTTCTGTTAATCAATGACTTAGACTAGTCCAAATGTGTCTTTAGGAGTGAATTGATTAAAGGGGGAAATTACCGTGATCATACTTACCCCTGAATCAGTGTCGGGGGCAACTAGATTGAAAAAACTGTATCCAACTGGTCTGTCCTCTCTTACTGTTGCTTCATATACAGATTGGGCAAACTTAGGGGCATCAAAGTTTCGTAGAACATTGACAGTCAGTACTTCAGTGTCACTTAAAAAGGGACTTCCGCCATCTTGAACCATGACTCGTAACTTGAAAAAGAAAATTAAAAAGATTATAAGGTGCTACTGTTCACTCACATAACTTGGCAGGGCAGAGCAACTTTTTTATTATTATAGAGACTATGATATACTTCTCAAAATTCGGTTATGATGGGTTTCACGGGAAATGCAAATTTTTCCCTATGGATATCTGTAGAATAATTAAAAATTTGTTTTACTGTATGCAGCAATTACTAAACTTAAAACTTGAGATTTTTTATATTTTTCTATATTTGTTAATATTTCTAAAATTATTCTAGTAAAATAGCTTAAATACAGGGTTGCTTAAAAATTTCAGTCACATTGCAGGATTTGTAATCTTTCATCTTTTATACATGGTCTCTTAAGACAAGTGGTCTCTGAAAAGAGGTTTTACGAGAACCAGGAGAGTATGTTCTTATCAATGAACAATCAGGAGGTCAAACCTGGACAGCATAATAGGAAAGGTTACTCATCAATGATTTGTAGATATCCTTTGGTTATATTTACAACCAATAATGAAATGCTTCCCAGAGTCCCTGCTCTATATACAAAATTCTGATAATCTCTGACAACACACAGATTGGAAATCAATCTATACTATACACTTCACAGTAGAATAAAGCACCTAATGGGGAATTAACCTACACAACACACATTGTTTTATTTACATACAATAACACTTAGGGCATTTGTTGTGTTAATTCCAAAAAACAAAAATATGTCCTTTTTTAATACTCAGATTGATGGACAATAACAGATATACAATGCATAAACTTCTTTAAATTCCTATACATTTTGTGAAAATTGCTCGAGACACCCAGTGTAGCAATTATTTGTTTGCAAATGATTAATAAGACCTCACTGTTTGTAGGTGCATCCGACACTGGACGTAACCATTTCCACAAAAATGACTGTGTATATTTCTTATTTGTTATTGTAAATTTAAATAGTAGAAACTGAAAAAAAAATTTTTTTGAAAACACAACTAATAGTCCACGAGATGTTTTGAAAACATTACAAAATATAAGGTGTTTAAGAAGCTTGTTACATATGACATAAACCATAACAGTTTTAAAAAGATATATCGCTAGATTTTCAATCTTGGGCCATAAGGATTATTCATGTACTTACTTTGTATGACGATGTTTGAAGTAGCATTAGATTTGTTTTTAAAGAAATAACTCCTGTTGAAGAGTTAATTTGGAAGTCAATGAGTGCTCGGTCATCTCCAATCAGATAATATGTCAGCTGACCGAAAACATCCTAAAATAGAATTACAACAATTTATAAACCATCATGCAAAATGACTTCGAGTAAACAACAAAATAAAAACATCATGTTTACAAACACACAAATAATCATACATACAGTTCTATGAAGATTTTATTTTATTTTTAAAAGTATTTTATGCCACACTCAACAATTTTTCAGTTATATGGTGGTGACCAGTTTTTAATGTTGGATGAGAGAACCTGGTTACCCGGGAAGAGACCACTGGCCTTCTGCAAGACAACTGGCAAATTTTCCCATCAAAATCAGCTTAGGTTCCAGTGGGGCTTGAACTTGCACTGACCAGAAGTGAGAGACTCGATGGTTCAAAGTGTGATGCTCTAACCACTCAGCCACAGAGGCTCTTCTACCAAGTTAAAGTGGCATATCAGTGTTCTATCAAAAACCAAAATAATATTGCCTATTTTCTAAACACAGGGATGTACAAGTAAAAATGACTTCCTGCATTACTGTACCTGTAATATTTGTGTTGCCAAAAAAAGTCTGTCACCAATGATTTAATTTAGATTCGTTGTGCTCATAACATGTGCCAATTTAACTTGGTAGTCCTCTACATGGACTGTTTACAAGTACAATTTAACTTGGTAGTCCTCTACATGGACTGTTTACAAGTACAATTTAACTTGGTAGTCCTCTACATGGACTGTTTACAAGTACAATTTAACTTGGCAGTCCTCTACATGGACTGTTTACAAGTACAATTTAACTTGGCAGTCCTCTACATGGACTGTTTACAAGTACAATTTAACTGGCAGTCCTCTACATGGCTGTTTACAAGTACAATTTAACTTGGTAGTCCTCTACATGGACTGTTTACAAGTACAATTTAACTTGGCAGTCCTCTACATGGACTGTTTACAAGTACAATTTAACTTGGCAGTCCTCTACATGGACTGTTTACAAGTACAATTTAACTTGGTAGTCCTCTACATGGAACTGTTTACAAGTACAATTTAACTTGGTAGTCCTCTACCTGTTTACAAGTACAATTTAACTTGGCAGTCCTCTACATGGACTGTTTACAAGTACAATTTAACTTGGCAGTCCTCTACATGGAGTTTCCTGTACAATTTACATGGTCCTCTACTGGACTGTTTACAAGTACAATTTAACTTGGCAGTCCTCTACATGGACTGTTTACATGTACAATTTAACTTGGCAGTCCTCTACATGGACTGTTTACAAGTACAATTTAACTTGGCAGTCCTCTACATGGACTGTTTACAAGTACAATTTAACTTGGTAGTCCTCTACATGGACTGTTTACAAGTACAATTTAACTTGGCAGTCCTCTACATGGACTGTTTACAAGTACAAGTCCTCTACATGGACTGTTTACAAACAATTTGGCAGTCCTCTACATGGACTGTTTACATGTACAATTTAACTTGGCAGTCCTCTACATGGACTGTTTACAAGTACAATTTAACTTGGCAGTCCTCTACATGGACTGTTTACAAGTACAATTTAAAGTACATGGACTGTTTACAAGTACAATTTAACTTGGCAGTCCTCTACATGGACTGTTTACAAGTAAGTACAATTTAACTTGGTAGTCCTCTACATGGACTGTTTACAAGTACAATTTAACTTGGTAGTCCTCTACATGGACTGTTTACTCAATTTAACATGTAGTCCTCTACATGGACTGTTTACAAGTACAATTTAACTTGGTAGTCCTCTACATGGACTGTTTACAAGTACAATTTAACTTGGCAGTCCTCTACATGGACTGTTTACAAGTACAATTTACATCAATACATTTTAGGACAATAGGGTATTGTGTGTTGATTTTAAACAATAATTGCACTATTTTTGGTTTGATATTAGAATTTATGGAGTACAAAAACAACATCGACTGAGGCCGATATTGATTTTTATTGAGTCGAAAATAGTACAACAATTGTTTTATTACATTTCACTTTAACAAACCATAGAACATTGAAAGAGATATGGCAAGTTTATAAATTGTTCCCTCTTCTATTGCAACTATTGTCCCACTGAGATGAAGTGGATAAATAGGTAATAGATCCCTCTGGTTTGTTTGCCTCCATATTGTATACAGTCAGAGAAGTTGGTGCTGAATAAATTTCAGCAAAAAAAGTTTTATGACATCAAAACAGTGTAATATTAATTATCCAGTTTACAGTGTAACTTCATTTTAAATAGTAGAGCATGTGACTACTATGGCCAAATGAAAATGCAGATCAAAAACAAAAATGTAATAATAACCCTTACATGAAGTTTAAAATGTGAGTTACCAGTGTGAGAATATGTTACATACATGTCAATAACTGCTTAAAAACTTGACCATATTTGACTTTAAAATTCACCTTATATATCAATGATTTTCATTTAAGCCAGTTATTAGACTTTTAAATTTTGATTCCCTGGCTTCAATTGCTTATTATTATTATTATTATTATTTTTACTTAAGGTTTAAAAATCCCTGAGTATAGAGGGCAAGGTCATAGAATACAAAACGTTTATGGTTAAGAACTGACCTTATCGGCGTCAAGTGCATCTACATCATAAACTGCACCAGAGGATGTGTTGTGATTTATGTTTATTGTGAATGGAAGGTTCAGTATGTTTGGTGGATTTGAATTCCTTAAGACATTGACTTGAACTCTTGCAGGTGGGTTGGCTATCAGAGGAGTTGGAGTGCCTTTATCTTGCACATTGACATCAAACTGGAAAGAAAAAAAAATGTTATAACCAAAACAAAAAAAGTTTAAATCCTAGATATCTAGGCTTAGAGCTGCTTGTCGATACAATCAACAAAAATATCAGTTCAAATCCTAGATATCTAAGCTTAGAGCTGCTAGTCGATACAATCAACAAAAATATCTGTTCAAGTTCTAGATATCTAGGTTTAGAGCTGCTAGTCGATACAATCAACAAAAATATCTGTTCAAGTTCTAGACATCTAGGCATAGAGCTGCTAGTCGATATAATCAACAACAATATCTGTTTAAATCCTAGACATCTAGGCTTAGAGCTGCTAGTCGATATAATCAACAACAATATCTGTTCGGCTTAGAGCTGCTAGTTGATACAATCAACAACAATATCTGTTCAGCTTAGAGCTGCTAGTTGATACAATCAACAACAATATCTGTTCGGCTTAGAGCTGCTAGTTGATATAATCAACAACAATATCTGTTCAAGTTCAACACATCTAGGAAAGAATGATTGCTATCAATACTTACATTATAGACAACGAAATTAGCAGCGTCTTCAGTCAAAGGTTTTTTTAAGATAACAGCACCATTTTCAGCATCCACCATGAAGTACGTTGCTGCTAGAGCACTTCCAGCATCAGTTCCCATGGAATATCGTAAGACATTGTGTGGGCTCTACAAGAAAGAAAACATGGCTGTTTTATTGTCCATACAGATGAGTCATTGCATATTGCTAATGATTGTATGATGTGGACAAATACAGTGAAATCTTGTTGTCTCGAAATTCATGGGACTGCCCTTATTCCAGAATCCAAGGTAACTGAAATTTTAATCCACATATTTTTTTATCCATAAAAATCAGGACTGGCAGTTTAATTTTGATGCATCTAGACTTTTGGCTAATCTGATTTTGAAAAAAGTAACAGATCCCACTTTATATTATAATATTTGTGTACAGTATGATATTGAAATAACTTTAAATTTAAACAGAATTTGTCAGCATTGTATCTCAGATACTAAAAGTCTGACTGAGAAGTAGGTCAAATGGTATTATTCAGGTCACAAGGTCAACAGTATCAATTGAAAGGGCTGATCATAAGAACTGTATATGTGAAATATTAAAGCTTTCCTACTTACATTTCAACTAAGAATAAAGTTTTTTGTTCATGGGCAACACTGAAGCTGCTAGGGTTATGTTGATATTTAAGTGTCAAAAATTTCATAATAAACTAAGAATTCAAATATCAAATTATCAGAAATTGGAATTTTGAACTGACTACCTGATAGAATACACAATTTTAAGGATATATTTTCCCATATCAAGCTTATCCTATTTATTTGAATTATTAATTGCAAATCAATGCTATACTGCAAAGTAGTTGTTGTATTGTTGTTTAATGTTTCCACTTAAGAATTTTTCACTCATATAGTGAAGTCACCAAATGCAACTGAAGGGCTTCAAATTTGGCCTATGCTCAGCACTTATGGCCATTAAGCAGTGAGGGTTCTTTAACAACCCGACACCTACTTTGACACAGGACGTCAGTTTTTACTGTCTCATCCAAAAGACAGAAAAAAAACAGCCACCTTCACCAAGGCTTGTACCTGTGACCTTCAGGTTGCAAATTGAACACTCTTAACACAGAGCCACAATGGCACTTGCTATATTTCATAATATACCAATGCTCAGAAATGTGACTAAATATGTATGGCACTTTCATATCCTAATATTTGCCGTTTAAGGTACTTACTCATTTGCAAAATAATATTTAAATATTCATTTTAGTTTTAATAAAATGCCAGCTGTGTTAATCAACCAAAAAACTGCACAATCATTATACCTGAACTATACCTTCATTGCTGTGATGTTAACTTTAATCTCCAAAACCTATTCACAAAATTGCATCTTTAAGTGCAGTAGATGAATACACTTTGCCATGAGATCGATATCAAATAATGTGTAAATTACTAAATTATACCTGTGAGATCATTAGAAATGATCACAGGCCAGAAAAATGACTCAAAAAAACCCACAACACTTTAATGCATTCATAATTTGAAATCTCTTCAATTTTGTAAGCAGTTGTCTGCTCTGTAAAATGAATTAACAGAAACAAAGAATCCTGGAATTAATGGAATTTACCCTTAAATCATCATCAGTAGCATTGACAGTTGTGATGACTTCACCAAGGATGTTAGTTTCCTTGATTGTTATGTTATAAAACTGTGGATTGAAGACAGGCGCATTGATATTTCTGATTACTGTGATAGAAACTGTTGTGGTTGCAGACCTTGGTGGGTTTCCACCATCCTTCGCCTCTATTCTTAGCTGCAAAAATCCAGTTTTTAAAACATTAGTTTATGAAATATACTGTAAAACAATTTATAGCACATTTAATTTTAACAATTTTAGTGCAAAGACAAATCTGCTAAATTTGAATGTAAAATTGGAAACTGAGGATTCAAATTCAAAATGAAAGCTACAATTCTGAATATATATACTAAAATAGAAGTAAACAAATATTACAAATGCTCATTTTACTTTTTTACATCCTTAAATCAAAATAACCTCAACAAATCATCTTAACCACAGCATTGAAACTAAAACAGGGTCATAAATCCCAAAACAGGGTCATAAATCCAAAACAGTCATAAATCCAAAACAGGATCATATAAATCTAAAACAGAGTTATAAACCCCAAAAAGGGTCATAAATCTAGAACAGGGTTGAAAATCCAAAAACATGGTCATAAATCCAAAACAGGGTGATAAATTTAAAAAAAGGTAAAAAATCCAAAACAGGATCATAAATCCAATATAGAATCATAAATCTAAACCAGAATACATGTAAATCCAACAACAGGGTCATAAATCTAAAACAGGGTCGTAAATCTAAAACAGAACTATAAATCCAAAACAGAGTCATAAATCTAAATCAAGGTCATAAATCCAAAATGGAATCATAAATCCAAAACAGAATCATAATTCCAAAACAAAACAAAATCATAGATCTAATACAAGGTTATAAATCCAAAAACATGATCATAATTCTAAAACAAGGTCATAAATCCCAAAACAGGGTGATAAATCCAAAACAGGGTCGTAAATCTAAAACAGAATTATAAATCCAAAACAGAGTCATAAATCTAAATCAAGGTCATAAATCCAAAATGGAATCATAAATCCAAAACAGAATCATAATTCCAAAACAAAATCATAGATCTAATACAAGGTTATAAATCCAAAAACATGATCATAATTCTAAAACAAGGTCATAAATCCAAAAACAGGGTGATAAATCCAAAACAGGGTCGTAAATCTAAAACAGAATTATAAATCCAAAACAAGGTCATAAATCTAAATCAAGGTCATAAATCCAAAACGGAATCATAAATCCAAAACAGAATCATAATTTCGAAACAAAATCATAGATCTAATACAAGGTTATAAATAAAAAAAACTGGATAATTCTAAAACAAGGTAATAAATCCAAAAGAGGGTCATTAATCCAAAACATTGTCATAAATCTAAAACAGGGTTATAATCCAAAACAGGGTCATAAATCCAATACAGTGACATGCCAAAATAGATGCAACTTTTTATTTTTCTCTATAAATTTCATATAAAATAACATTTCTTCAAAAATGTTACAAAGTTCATTTTAAATATGATTTTCACTATGAGACATTAATGTTTTGAAGTTTCTCTATTTTATTATAAATTTCTATTGTTTTGTTTTCTAGTTTTGCAAGATACAGGAAAACAAAGTTTTGCAAGATACAGGGTATTAATATCTCTATTCAATATGTGTAAATAGGGAATTATGACAAAGAATTTAATTTCATGCTTAAATTGCTAATACTTAAAAATAGAAAATTTGAACAATATGAGCAAAAACAAAATGAAACTATTAAATATTCTGAGTTTTATGATATTAAGTTTTATCAAAATTTATTTAAAAATGATTTTCCATAAATGTTTTGGAACAATTTTTGATTTATTTATTGAATGTAGAGAAAAAAATAAAAACAAATTGCATCAATTTTGATGTGTCATTTGACATATATTTTTTTCAGCAGTTCTCACAAAGCAGTAGTACAGGTTATTAGAGAACAGGCAGATTATATTAGCTCAGCTGAACTTCTGGTTCAGGCATGAAAACATTATCGAACTTACCAAGTAGTAAGTATTTGGGTCAGCTGTAAGACTATTATTAACACGAATTGCTCCAGTATTTTCCACCCGGAAGTAAGTAGTTGCTTTATCATCTCCAATGGCAGATAAAGTGAAGCTATTAAACGGTGCCTGGAAAAAGAATGGAAAAAATCTGGTATCAAGAAATGCTACCAATAAATCACATTTTTACTTTTACTGTACTATTAAAGCTCTGATTTATATTGCAATAGAATGAAATCAGCTGTGGCTTTAAGAATCATGAATACAGTCTTGCATTTGTCACTTTAAAGATGAGTGCATATATAATCATGTATTTGTCAATTTGAAAAAAATAAGTTTGTTTCTTAATCAATAAATACTGCATTGATTCTAGTTTACAGGGAGTACATATCTTTGGGACATCCTGTAGAAATATGTGATCACACAAATAGTAACAAGAAACTGCTACAGATGATACTATAGAAAGAGCAGCACCTGAACATGATGTAATTCTTACTATGTGATGACAATTAGTACCGCATATAGGCATTTTCCACACTCTTTTGGGAATGGGACCTGGGCCATTTGAATTGGGAAATTTTGCAACATTTTATTGAAATTGGAAAATACACAAAACTATGTGAAAATACAAGAATCTTTTCAAATTTCATTGTCATTTGACTTTAATTGGGAAAACAAGATGTGTTTGTGAAACACAAATGCCCCTGGTCTCAACAAATTTCTAAACTTTCATATGTGAGCAGGACAGAATTATGAACAGACAGACAAACAGTAATGGGTACGGAATTACAGTCTGAATGAAATTACAGGTAGACAGATGGATGATCCAATCACTAGAAGACCCTGGTGGACCTTTCAGGCCAGGGGCATGAAAATGTAGATTTTGCATTGAGAATGGGACCTTATTTCAACTTTGTATAATACCAAGTTTCTATCAAATAACTTACATCATTGTCAGGGTCAGTAACTACTATTCGTTCAATCTCTGTATTCGTTGGTGTATTTTCGTTTATTTGTACATTATAATCTCCAGTAATGACAGGTGCGAATCTGTTTCGGTAGACAGAAATAGTCACGGTTGCATTTGAGGTAGAGGATTTCTCAGGCAAGCCCAAGTCAATAGCTGATACAGCCATCTGAAATGAATAAATGTTGATGAAAACATTGAGTACCAATCATCACATAACATCTATCCTTTCTCTAATTATGTACATGGGAATGTGTGGGTGCATGCATATGTTTGTGTATACATGTGTGAGGGCATATTTGTGTGTGTGTGTAGTGTGCATGTATATGTGTGTGGGTACATGCATGTGTGTGTGTATATGTGTATGTTTCTGTGTGTGGGTGCATGCATGTGTATGCATAAGCTTGTGTGGGGGTATGTGTGTGTGTATGTATGTGTGTGTGTGTGTGTGTGTGTGTGTGTGTGTGTGTGTGTGTGTGTGTGTGTGTGTGTGCATGTGTGTATGCATGTGTGTATGCATGCATGTGTGTGCATGGGTGAATGTGTGTCTGTCTGTCTGTCATTATTATGCAAACAGTAAATTTCCAATAATAAAACATAGACAAAATATGGAACACAAAAATCTGGGGAAGATACAGGCTAAAGCAATTAAGATCATCTCCAATACTACTTTAAACATTAACATCAAGCTAATGGAAGAGAACAATTCATTTACAAATATAAAATATATTGTTTT
Organism: Atrina japonica; assembly: GCA_030159075.1. NCBI lineage: Eukaryota > Metazoa > Mollusca > Bivalvia > Pterioida > Pinnidae > Atrina > Atrina japonica. The sequence continues at coordinate 51,818 of BROG01000131.1, read as the reverse complement.
AGGGTATGTCACAAATGGCTCACCGTAAATGTATCATCTGTTGTACTTTGCAAGGACTTTATGGCATAGATGTCACCATTGTTTTGATTTATAGCGAAAAATGTTGATGCTGGTCCACTTCCATAGAAAATATATCGTATTGTGTTATGAGGTGGCTGCAGATCGTCGTCAGTTGCATTCACTCGAGTGATTGGAACTCCAAGAGTTTGAGTTTCTGGAATTCTTTCTGTGATGACCAAATTTGAAATCCTGGGTGGAAAAATATTTCTCTGCACACTAACTACAACAACAGTAATGTTCGCCTTTGCTGGTACTCCATTGTCATATGCTCTTACACGCACCTGAAATGTGGGAGGAAATGTGATAAATTACAACCTGAACTTGTCTTAATCAAGGCTATAATTAAAGAAACAATATCTTCCTGAATAATGAGAAATCTAATAATGGAAGATAAGTTGTTTAAACTTATGTATATTATTTTGTACCCAAACTTAATTAAGGCCACAGCATATTAATTAGTTGTTCTCTTGACCTGTCCATACCTAAAATAGGGTTTGTGAAATATGAATTATATTTCTGCCATCCACTTCATGCTTGGAAACATTTTTAAGAAATAATCAAATTGAGCCTTTGGTTCCTTTAAATAAAATGCAAGAAAAATTTTACTAGAGGAGGAAAATGATGCACATAGGAAATAACTTCAATATAAGGTATGCTAGGAGGTGGGACCTTCTGCCTGTGAATTTAGGGCCAGTGATTTTCCGTGATCGCGGAATCGCGGACAGAATCGCAGAATCAGCAATCTGAAACGGAATTTGCGTTTTTGAAAAATCTTTAAAAAATCCAACATGAACATTGTGAACTAGTATGCTATTTCCGTGTGTTATAAAGTTCAATTCATTTCCATTGTCATAACATCAGTACTGAGTGGCATCTGCCAATCTGGTGTCTTCTTAAACAAAAATAGCTTTAATTTGATATCTTGAATTAGGTTTCCATAATGTTTATTTCAATTTCTGAATGTATATACACCAATTTTTATGATTTATCGTAAAATTTCACAATGTACAATCCATCCTAACTTTTTATGACATACCGCTCGATTGACAGCCGGTTTTTGTTACCAGCACAAACACATGTTCACACCTTGACATTTTTGACAGTGAACTACGATGGCTGAAGTCACATGTATGTAAAATGAGGAGACTTCCTTCCATTTAAAAAATAAATACATCAGCACGGGTTGATAGTTTCCATGGAATCTTTGTGAGGATGGTGACGTTTAATTTTGCAAAAGCTGTCAGCATAGTATAGATTATGGTAGTGTTGATACAATAAATAAAAGACTAAAAATTAAATACATGTACATGTAGATCTACTTAGTTTATTTAAAGTAAAGAACACCAAATAAAACATCACAGACTTGTTCTAAGTTAGGTGATAAATTTAAGCAAAAATATGTAATTAGAAATTACCTGTACAATTTCAAACAAAACTTGTTACCTACATGTATATGAGTATAGGCCTACAGACTTACAAATTATTTATCAAATGTTTTAAAATTATAAAAACATACAGTGTTGCATATACATGTATATGTTTTATTTAATTCCCTATTTAAATCTATCATTAAACTGTTGTGGCAGAATATTGAAAGTATGATTATGAGTCTGTATTGTTAAATATTTTTCATCTAAAGTATGTTTTAGTTCTTTTTCTTATGAAAACGAAAAAAAAACAGAATTCACCAAAACTGAAAACAGAATTGAAGCAAATCTGAAATGGAAAATCACCGGCCCTATGAATTGAATGATCTACCACTACACCACTGCAAGTGGCTTTGGATTATGATGGTTTAAATCATTACATCCAAACCATCAAATCTATACAGAAAAATATAAATTCATGTGAAAACAAGGGCTAATTGTAACAGGGTACTGTTACATGATGTCCCCAAACGGTGAAACAAGTCGTGTTGATATCAACCAGCATTTATTTACATACCAATCTGCAATTGTTCTTCACAGATTTTGAGGAATAAAAGCCATAAGGCTGAAATCGCTATCGATGATACCAGTAAATTTCAAATTTCATCTTAATCAGACAATGTTGACATTTTGACCAATCAGAAGCCCCGGTTTGCCATACATGTAGATGGCAACAAGCCCAATGCCATTGAAATTGCAATCCCTTGATACCCATAAATTCCAAATATCATCAAAATCTGACAGTGTTGAAATTTTGACCAATCAGAGGCCATAGACGACAACAACAAAACCCATATCAATGAATTTGCAATCCCTTGATACCAATAAATGCTAAATTTCATTAAAATCGGACAATGTTTAAATTTCAAACCAATCAGAAGCCTTGGTTTGCCATAGATGGCAACAAAACCAATATCATTAAACTCACAATCCCTTAATACCCCAAAATTCCAAATTTCATCAAAATTGGACAATGTTGAAGTTTCGACCAATCAGAACCCTTGGCTTGCCATAAACGGCAATGAAACCCATATCATTGAAATCGCAATCCCTTAATACCCTTAAATTCCAAATTTCATCAAAATTGGACAATGTTGAAATTTTGACCAATCAGAAACCTCAGTTTGCCATAGACACTATCTTTTTATGACATCGCAAAAAAATACATTGTGCACATCTGCACACCCAAACCTATAATCAAATGACGTTTCAATACAGTCAGTCCAGTAGTTTCAGAGAAAACAAGTGGATAATTTTCAACCAATCAGAAGCCACGGTTTGCCACAGACGCTATTTTTTATGATGTCACATATGTAGTGCACATGTGCACACCCACACCTATCATCATATGAAGTTTCATTAAAATCCATCAAGTAGTTTTCACAAAAACATGCGGTCAAGTTCATCATGGAAAGATAGAAGAAGAAGAAGATGAATAATAATAATAATAATAATAATAATGATAATAATAAGAAACAGAGCAAACACAACATGTCTCCCAAACTTTATTTGGGGGACATAATAAGAAACAGAGCAAACACAACATGTCTCCCAAACTTCGTTTGGGGGACATAATTAAATTTTGACCCCAAACATCATGATAGACTGAGACATAGAAACTTTTATCTAGTTTTGCATTTTGTTTGACATTTAACCATAAACAAAAGAAAAGATACTTACATAGAAAATAGTTTCATTTGTTGATGACAGTGACTGTTTCAGGGTTATTTGTCCAGAGCTATTGTTCTTAATTTCGAAATAATTCTCAGCATTTCCATCCCCAATGATCTCGTATTCTACGATATTGAATTCCTGATCATCATCTGTGGCCGAAACTGTTATTATTGATTGTGAAACTGAAGCTAACACAGAAACAACATTGCTGTATGGGTCATCTTTCCACTGTGGGGCGAAATTGTTGCGGATGATATTGATTATAATTGTAGCTTTATTGGGTGCTACTTTTGGGGGACTACCTCTATCTGCCACACGTACTACAAGCTGCAAGAAAAGAATGAAAGCACTCTCATGTATCAAATGACAGAGATTCATGTCAAAATGAATTACAGACACCCCAAAAAAACAAATAACAGCAAAAAGGTACCAAAAATTGAAGATTTACAAACTTGTGACCCGTTTTGGGTCCCTTTGAGTGTTGATTGATTTCTAACATCGTTAAGGAGATAAAACGATTGTTTTGAGTATGTTTCATCATTGCAGAGATTGTTTCTGTAGAGGTTTCGAGACAAATATTACTTAAAGTGTCAGATGCAAACTTACTGTGAACTGTTGGTCCGAGGTTTCGTGAAGTGAAGTTTTAAGTGTAATTATTCCATTATCAGGAGATATACGGAATAACGGACTTTCCACTTCCAAGGAATAATTCAAAGTATTAAATGGAGCCTGGAAAGAATGATAGATACATTAAATATTGTATACATATTAAATTATCATATCAATATTTTATATTTTTGTTGTTGTGATTTGTACAGTAAGTATTGCTGTACATGATATATATCAGGGACATAATCCCGATGTCATTCATCACTTGAACTGTGATTTACTCAGTTTTTTAGTGCATTTTAATGAATAAATTTGGCATTTTATCATTAGTATTTTCACAGAAATTATTCAATAAATTCATGAATACCACAGTTCCTAAATAACCTCACTATTTACCTGCCTTTATCAATTATAAGTTTCATATACATGTAAAACAAGTGATCCTGAAACACATTTTCTGGAGTGAAAGAGACAGGAGTAAAAGATAAAGAGAAGAAATAAGGGAGAAAAGACAGAAAAGCCCTTATCATTTTAATTAAATGATTACTGGTATTCAAAATTTCAAAATTATATTTTTTTCAATGTTAATATTTATCATGGCCATATTTTTTGGTAACCTGTTTCAAGTATTTGCTATTATTCGCTCAGGCTTACCAAAATAATTTTGTTTATAAAGAAAAATAATTTTGAGTAAATACTTAATTGATACTTTCTTAACTGTTTCATTCCATTCAGTTTTGTAGGATTATTTTTTCTCAGATCAACCGACATCAACAGAAATGAGGGATAAGTTTTCTAAGTTTGTGGATACCAGTCAGTTTTATTCCAATACTTGCTATGATGCTTTATAATCCTATATAAGTCAGAAATACTTACAGCAATATCTGCATCACTTGCTTTAACTTCATAGATAGGTATGGTTAAAGAATGGTCCTCTCTAATTGAAACTCTTGCTATATAGTTGTCAGCTGCAGATGGGCTAATCAGTCTTGGACTTTCCAGGTTGTTGACTGCTTTCACTGTTAAAAAAGAGGATACCGCCATATTGGGATATCCTGGATTTGAAGCTTTGATCTCCAGCTGAAAGAAATAAATAAGCAAAGTGTGAAAGCAGAGCTGCATCCTAAGTGAAATCTAAGTCTCCCCCTGTCTGGCTCTCTCTCTATTTCCTACACAGAAGTTTTGTAAACTTGCAATAATAATCACTAAATAGCAGAACAAAGACATAGAGTTATTCTGACAGACAAGCCAATAACATATATTTAAATGAATTTCAAAGCTTTATTTTCAATAAAAATATTTACATGATCATGTACTTCATACAGGGATATAAAATACAAACTCAGCCGAGACTGGAGACTCGGTGTAAAGACTAAGTAAATCTCAAGCGGGACCTATTATCTTGAACAGAGCAGTGTATCATCAAACTTTATACAATATTTAAAACAATGTTAGTTATAAGAATAGTTGTCAATACATCTACATGTTTTAGCTTAACATCCATTGTGCATTACCTGCTTTTAATCACGCACCATTGCATAATAATACACTAAATACCAAGCACAAATTTTCACTCACAATTGGGCGTGAGTTAGGTCTGGATTGTTCACTGGCAGTTATTACTTACTTTTATACAAAAGTCAGTTACCACATTAATTAAATAATAATCTACTTTTTAATGCTATCATACTTTACAGGAAAACCATTAGCAGGAAAAGGCAGCATCAAGATCGAAACTGGTGTGCTTGTCTAAAAGTAGACCATAGGGTTATTTCGGATGAAGTGAAAATGGTTTAACTTGATGACACATTAGCACTTGTACAGTATCATCCATGTCAACAAATGTTGAAGGATAGATCTTTTGTCAAAAGTTTTAAATGATGATAACTGTCCTGAACACTAGGCTAAATCCAAATGTGAGTTACGAAGTCACACTTAAATTATACACTTTTATCGGAAATTCAATGGTACAAAGAAAAAATGCGTAGGATTGTTTAAAATTATGCAAATTTTATAGAGAGAAATGAAATGAATATGTGATACTGCTCCAAGACAGTGATAAAAATGAGGATGACCAATAAATAGCATGGGAGTGATCTTTGTCGATCAAGTGACCAATCAAATTACAAGAAAGTGAACATGCATGAGGATAGGTCATGACCTTTGCATGAGTTGGGGATTTTGAGAAAGTGATCCTAATTATGCATGATGAGTGAGCTAAGTATGTGTATTAATAATAACGTATTGCTTCATTAAATAAACTAAAATGATCACACAAGATGAGCCAACTAAATATGTGTTGTATTAATAAAATATTTACGTAGTTTGTGTAGAATTTTGTTTGTATAAACTGAAATTTAATATCTTAAATTCAAAAATATTTAACACATAACTTACTATATACTCTGCCAACGTCATGGCATTTGCATTTACTCTAACTAAACCAGTGGCTGGATCGATGGAAAACAAATTGCCATTGTTCCCAGATGCAATAGTGTAAGTTATATTATTGAAAGGATCCTGTAATTAAATAGAAAGACATATGATCAAATTTTTTACTGAAGATTTTCATTATTTTTAAAAATCATGTCACAACACAATAAACTAAATCTAATGTCACAACATAACAAATTGTAATTCTGATGTCACAACACAATTAACTGTAATTCTGATGTCACAACACAATTAACGTATTCTGATGTCACAACACAATAAACTTTAAACATGATGTCATAACAGAGCAAACTGTAAATCTGATGTCACAACACAATAAACTAATTCTGATGTCACAACACAATTAACTAATTTTGATGTCACAACACAATAAATTGTAATTCTGATCTCACAAGACAATAAATTGTAATTTTGATGTCACAGTGGTTTTTGAGAACTGAGATTTCTGAAATGAGGAATGACCCCAGGGATCACCCGAAAATATTACCCTACAGCTTGTCTTGTCAAGAGTAATAAGAAAATACATGATTAAGGGGTGAGGATTTCAACAACTGAAGATTTCTGAAATAAGGGGACAGTTTTTCAGATAAATGAATATTTCTGAAATTATGGGGTGGGGAATGGACTGGGATTCCCAAAAATACCTCCATACAACTTTGTTTTGTCATGGGTAACAAGAGGATATATGGTTTAGGTTTGGGAAGCTCAACTATTTATGAGATAATTGAATATTTCTGAAATAAGGGGAAGTGACCCCGGAGATCCCGAAAATATCACCATAAAACTTGTCTTGTCATGAGGAATAAGAAAATATAGGGTTAAGGGGTTGTTACCTCAATGGTTTTTGAGATAATTGAAGATTTCTGAAATAATGTGCTGTGGGAAATGACACTGGGGATCCCCAAAATACCACAATACAACTCATTTTGTCATGGGTAATAAAAAATAAAGGGTTTATGGTTGGGAAGCTCAACTATTTATGAGAATGGATATTTATGAAATAAGGGGTGGGGATGACCCAGGGGACCCCCAAAATATCACCATAAAACTTGTCTTGTCATGAGGAATAAGAAAATATATGGTTTAGGGGTGGGGACCGCAACAGTTTTTGAGATAGTTGATTTCTGAAATAACGGAGTGAGGAATGAATCTGGGGATCCCCAATTTGTCTTATCATAAGGAATAAGAAAATATATGGTTTAGGGGTGGGGATCTCAACTATTTTTTAGATACTTGAATATTTCTGAAATTAGGGGGTGGGGATGACCCCTTGGATCTCTAGAATTTTACAATACAATTAGTCTTGCCATGAGGAATCACAAATATATGGTTCAGGGGTGGTGATTCAACTTCTTTTGAGATAAGGAAGATTTTGGAAGATTTCTGAAATGAGAGGGGTGGGTATGACCCAGGGATACAGCTTTATATGGCAATGAGCCCCTTACATCAAAACTTCTTGTCATCCTAAAAAAGTATGGTTGGTTTGAAGTAGGGAGTGTAATGATTTTTATCAATTAAAATGCAATATATTGAAATGTAATGTTTTATTTTCATATATGTTTCTATAGTAAACCCTACTCCAGCCTCTAAAAATATACCTTTGATCCCCCTTATCCCTAAACTGAAAACTTCTTGCACAACTAGGGATATAGGCCTACAATACCCTTCAGTTTCATGGTCTTTCACTCCATAGTTCCCGAGAAACACTGAAGTAGGGAAGATTTTCATTAACTTCATTTTACTATATAGTAAATTTAGCTCCACCATAGGGGCAGAACCCATGCACACAGGGTAATGAATATTACAATATTGGTATTGGGTTTCATGCTCTTTCTAACCATGCATTCAGTTTACTTTTAAGATGTGCAGGAGTTGAGAAGAAGACTTTTGAAGATTTGGCTATTTATACTAGATAGTAAATTTAGCCCTGCCCTAGGGACAGAACCCATGCCTTCAGGATCATGAATTTTGTAATTTTGGTAGAGGGCTTCATGCTCTTTCTAACCATGTAGTCAGTTTTCCTGTAAGATGTTCAGGAGTTGAGAAGAAGATTTTTGAAGATTTGGCTATTTTTTCTATATAGTAAATTTAGCCCTGCACTAGGGCTAGAACCTATGCCCCCAGGGTCACAAATTTTGCAATTTTGGTAGAGGGTTTCATGCTCTTTCTAACCATGTATTCAGTTTTCCCGTAAGATGTTCAGGAGTTGAGAAGATTTTTGCAGATTTGGCTATTTTTACTATGTAGTAAATTTAGCCCTGCCCTAGGGACAGAACCCGTGCCCACAGGGTCATGAATTTTGCAATTTTCGTTGCGCAACTCTAGGACATTACAACCATATAAAGCAATTGTTTCAGTAAGATACCCCAGTAGAGAAGAAGATTTTTTTTAAAATTACCCTATTTTTCATGGTTTTTACCCCCTCCCTCCCTTGCATCCCATGGGGGTGGGGACCATGGATTTTGCAATTTTCATGCCCCTTCAAGTATTGATGCTATTGACCAAGTTTGGTTGGAATTGGCTTAGCGGTTCTTGAGAAGAAGCTGAAAATATGAAAAAGTTAACGCACGATGGACGATGCATGACGTACGACGACAGACAAAACAAGATCGCAATAGTTCACCATGAGCTATGCTCAGGTGAACTAATAAAATGGTGAATCTGATGTTAACAAACTTAACTGCAAATATGATGTCACAACAACATATAATGGTAACTCTGGTGACACAACAAACATAATAAACTGCAAAAATGATTTCACAACACAATAAACTGTAGCTCTGATGTCCCATAAAAATTACTTGTAAATCCGATGTCACATCACAGATACCTGTAAATCCGATGTCACATCACAGATACCTGTAAATCTAATGTCACATCACAAATCACAGATACCTGTAAATCAGATGTCACATCACAGATACCTGTAAATCAGATGCTACATCATAGATACCAGTATATCAGATGCCACATCACAGATACCTGTAAATCAGATGCCACATCACAGATACCTGTAAATCAGATATCACATCACAGATACCTGTAAATCTGATTTATTCATCAGACAATTACCTGTAAATCAGCTTTTATATGACCATTACCTTATAGATCAGATGATTTCATTTGACAACTGAATATCAAATACAATTATGCAACAAATTACCTGCAAGTCCTGATCTTGTGCATTTACATCATAGACAGGGTAATTACTTCCAGCAGTTCTTAGTACTTCTGTTGTGTTCGGCAGATTCAAGATTGTAGGAGCAAAGTTGTTTTGTTGGATATTAATATTGACAATAGCTTTTTGTTGTGACTCAAGAGATGGTGTTCCAAGATCCCTTACAGAAACTGAAAGCTGAAATAAAAAATCATGAAGTCAAATACATTGTACATTAAAACATAATTATTCATAAGATACAATTTTAAAAACTTGTCGTTTTTGCTACACCCCATCAAACATAAAATACACATCTTTTACATAAGAAATGGTATGCAATGAACATATATAAGAACCTAATTCCTGCAGGACTCGTACCTACTCTGACTAGAAGTGATTTCATGGTTTAAAGTGTGATGCTCTAATCACTCAGCCATGGAGGCCCCGTTTAACTGCTTAGCAGCATGTTAAACTCATTTGTATCATTAGGAGGTTATATATATGGATAGGTTGGTAAACCTCATATCTTTTCAAATTATGAAAATTAACTTGAGTTAGATAAACATAATAATCAACAAACACTCATTGTAGAATCTCTATTCATCCCCCCAACCCTATCAGTAAGTTAACAACTGTAAGATATACATTTACTCACCTGGTACAGATTTTGAGTGCGATTTATCCCAGTCAAAGGTTTTTCAACAAATACCTGCCCTGTTACAGGATTTATATCAAAAAACTCTAATGCCAATGAGCTTCCAACTGCCGTATAACGAACTTCATTGTTCTGTGTCAAGAAAAAATAAATATCTTAACATGGACAATGATAACAATAATGAATAATTACAATTCTATGATACATGTTAACAACTGACTAGAGCCATACATCCATTCATACAAATATTTGTATGTCTGTTCTTAAAACAATTGCCTAAAGATGGCTGTATGCTAGGCCTGGTAATGTTGGCGATAATCAGCTTCATTATGGATGATTGTAGGGAAAGTTAACTGAAGATCCAATTTCACCCTACCTTGAACACAGAATTCTCCAATTATTTCATTGTAAGTCAAAATGTAGTTTTGAATTAATTTTGTATACATGGTCTGTTGTTATTGTCATCATCATTCTTGTTATTGTCTTATAGATCTAAAATATAATTATTATGTGTGTAAATCAATGAAAATTTAAAAAGTAAGCCAAGAAATGATACTTTTCATTTGAAATATCAAAAGTAAAAATGTCTAAATTAACAACACTTGCCCACAGACAAAATACAATTGCAATAGGTCACCATGAGCCTTGTAAAAGAAAAATATATATAAAGAAACTTACGTAAGTGTCGTTATCATATGCTCTGACTTGAACTCCTACATTGTTTCCAACACCAAGTGTTTCCTTGATTGTTACATCGTAGTTCAAAGAAATGAAAATCGGGGCATACAGATTCCGATTGATATTAATTTCAACTGAAGCAGTATCGCTTTGATAGCCATCTGTCACGGTAACATAAACCTGAAAATTATGTCATATTTACTGTTAACAATTACCTTCTTATACAACTAAATTTTGGGGGACTGGGGATTCAGAAATATAGTGGAACCTGCCTTGAGAGACCACACAAGTTGCCACTGAAATGTGGTCTCTCAAGACAAGTGGTTTCTTGAAGGAGGTTACGGTATATTTAAATGATTATTTAACCAAATGGTTTTCAGTATATTGTCCTCTAAGACAGGTGGAATGTTATGAGAATGGACTCTAGACAAGTTCCCCTGTATCTTCATTTTTGATTTTCTCATAATATAAGCTACTTCTTCCAGAATCATTATCACATCACCAAAATAAATGTAATTTTATTTCTATGCAGACTGGAATGAAGACTTTGAATTTTGAAGAGTTTTTTATGCCATACTCAGAAATTTTTCAGTTACATGGTGACAGCCAATTTTTAATGGTGTAGGAGAGAAACTGGTTGCAATGTACTCGGGAAGAGACCACTGGCCTTAGGTTCCAGCAGGGCTCAAACCTTTGCTGACCTGAAGTTAGAGACTTCATGGTTCAAAGTGCGATGTTCTAACCATTCAGCCATGGAGGCCCCGACTGGAATGTAGATGGTGAACTAAATGAATATTGAAAATCTGGGACACAATTTCATCTCTTAATTTTTTCTTTTGTTGTTTTAGAATTTCATCCGTTGTGGTAAATTCTGGAAAAAGGGGTGGGTGTTTATTGGGACTAATTAATAGTCAAATTGACGTAAAGCAGTTAGTTTTTCATAAGGGAAGGTGGTAAAGTTATAGTTAATAAATACAGTGGACACCTATCAACATTCTTGTGTTGCATTGGGCTACAGATAAACTGTTATACATTTTTTCTGTTCCACATAGAAAAGATACTTGATCCTGTGTGAAAAAGGGGGCGGGGCACTTCTAGGGACATAGGCACTTATTGGATTAGATAAAGTACATACAGTTACATCTATTTCTGTAATTTGTAGGTAAATGATAATCAATACTGTCTGTTATACATGTAATACTGCATGTACAGTGAAAATCAATAAAATCAATTTCAAATACATTGCCTTCAATATTTAATCATTCATCATCATTTCTACAAGACTTTTATTACTACAAACACTTTTAAATACATAATATTAAATCTAGACTTTCCTACTGCAATATATCCTAAACCAAACAATTAAATCCTATCTTTTTCTGATTTACACAAGTTTTTTGAAAAATTTATTGTTCCTGAAGGGTGTTAGATCTATACATTATTGATACATGCATGACAAAATAAAGAACAAAATAATACAAACCTTAAATACGGAGGCTGAGAATTCATTTAAGTTAACTGATGTTCGAATGACACCGTCATTACTTCCTATACTGAAGTACGCTGGGTCGCTGTAAATCCCATAGACCAATGTGCTTAGCTCAGGTATCTTTAAAAAAAGTAAAAATGTTAACACAAATGATGCTCTAAAACCAGTTCAATTCTTCCATGATATTTCTATTCTACACTCATCCGTCTGCATGTTGAAAATTAAAAATGTTGAAAATAAGATACATACATCTTTATACATGTGTACATGTTGACATATTTAAGAAATGTTAAAAATGAACATTGCCATGCCTAATGGGAATTCTTCAACATGCCATGTCTACTGTAACTCACCCTTCCAGGTGAGAATCCTCAAATATGCCATGCCTTCTTGTCTTTGCCATGCCTAGTAAGAATTATTCAATATGAAGCCAAGTGGACCTCACCACACCTAGTGAGAAATTCTCCAAAATGTCATGCCAACCTGACCTTGCAATGCCTAGTTAGAATTCTATAAAATTTCATGCTTACTATACACTGCCATGGCTAGTCTCAATCCCAAAATCTCCAGGTCAGGATCTGAGATAGTACACAAAACTTCAAAATGTGAATACAGGTTTGGAAAATATTCAAAATGGTTAAAATGTTAGGAAAACTTACATTTGTATCTGGGTCAACTGCTACCACTTGGTAGATGGAGGTGCCAATACTGGTGGATTCATCGATATTTACAAAATACCGATCATTTTGGAAAAAAGGAGGTCTATTTTTTTGTACAAAAATCTGCACTTGTGCTAAATCACCACTGTTTCTTGATGGATCTCCTAAATCGTAAGCTTGCACTTGTAACTGCAATATATAAAAATAAAAAAAATATTTTTTTCTTTGTAGGCAGTGTTAAAAGCAACAGCTTATTACTTTACCTGTTGACTTCATTTTATTACAATGTTAGCTGTGTTTACCAAAAAAATATTTCTATTTTTTCTACTTGAACTTGATGTACAATAACAAATAAGAGCTATACACAGGCATAAAAAAAATCTGATATTCCTATATATTTTGTGAAAATAAGGTCGGGTCCAGTGTAGTATTCATATTCAAAGGTTGAGTTATGCGATTGCAATTGAAAAATAGCCTAACCTAAGTTTCTCTAGCAATTTTCACAAAATATATTGGAATTTTTATTTTTATGCCTGTATATATCTCTTATTTGTTATTGTATCACAATCTAAGTAGTTAAAAGGGGGGGGGGGGGTTTAAAAACAACACAACTAGTGCCCCTTTAACTGTTCCAATGATAGCTAGCATTGGTTATCATTCATTAATATAAAAAAACACAAAACAAAACAAGAGGCTCCCCAGAATCTAGATTATCCAAACGACAAAAGTATGCTCCTTCTTAACTCCACTGTACAAAGAGTGCTTATTTCTGGTTTTATTGCAAATCATGCCTTCATATATGTAATATCATAGTTTTTCAATCATATGAATATCACCGTAATTGGTGAAATTTTAGTGAAAAGAAATGTCTTATGATGAACAAAATAATGAATACAAAAAATTACGAGGATCTGTAAAAAAGTAGCCATACTCCTCATTTAATGATAATTACGCACGTTTGGTATTTGATGGTAAAAAAATGGTCTATAAGAATCTTACCAAATAACTGGAATCTGTTCCATCTCTGAGTAACTTCCTTACACTGACGTCACCTGTTGGGCTGACTTCAAAATATTCCTGCCCAACAGCATTTCCTACAAGTCTGAATCTAACTTGATTGTTTGGCTGTGCAGCATCTGAATCGCTGACACCACTGGTTAATGAGGCATTCAGTTGAATGGGCACATGAAGTTCTTGAATTTCTAAGATATTGGCAAAGAAATTCCTATTTGTCCATACAGGAGGGAATAAATTCTTGATCACTTTTATCACAACATTAACATTTGCTGTGCGTTCTGGGTTTCCATTGTCAGTTGCAAAGACTGTGAACTGTTACAAAAATAAAAGTTAGTGAAAATTAAATAGATACTAATCTAGAATTTCATTTAAAGTTTTCAGAGATTATCTCAAGACAACAATGATACTGTATAGGGATTGTGTCAAAACTGTAAAATGTACAAAAAGCACTTCAAAACATTTATTAAAGGTGAATCATTTCCCGCGAAATAATTCAAAGTGATTGATAATGCTAAAAGCATGCAAACTGTCAAAATGAAATTTTGTGTTTGTATTAAAAAAGTTCAAATATTTGATGTTTTATTCAAATAAAATATTCTTAAAAATCCCAAGTTGCAAAAAACCTTGTTATAATGTCTTAATTTGTGAAAACAAATTGAATGTGAACAATGGTGGAGTAAAAAATCAATATTCTTACATGGATGCAAGGAATATCAATCAACAGAGTATTTCATTAATTCTAGACAATATATGCATGGTATGTTAACAATTTCTAGGGCAGTATATCTTTTAAAATGAGAAATAAATGCTCAGTTACACAATACTGTGAACAGAAAACAAAATAAATGTGAAACTTACAGAGAAATCGGGTACAGATGTAGAACCCAATAATGCTTTAGTTGTAATGACCCCAGAGTTGGCATCAATCTGGAACAAGCTAACGCCCTCGGCAGATCCGAACAAAGAGTAAGTAATTGTTCTAAATGTTACCTGAAAAAGATCAATAAAAACTTTCCTCTTAATTATGATTCACATTTGTAGATACATGTCTATATCTTTAGAACTTATGAAATTAGTCTAAAATATATATTGATAGACTTTAGAATTTTACTGACAGCGGGAATCCATGGTGTTTGTGGAAACCAATCATTTAAACCTCTAAGTAAAAACTTCTGAAAAAAAAACGAAAAATGAAATACAGAACATTAATTTTCCTAGCATGAAGAAAATATGAATATTTATTCACCCAAGAAATGTAATATTTCCCTATGGCATCACCTGAGGGAAATATTACTATTCAAGGGTGAATAAATTTTTATATTTCCCTCATGCAAGGGAAATGAATGATTTACTCAACTATCTATGTATAAGTTGTTTAAATGATACCGAATGAATGTACATGTATTGTTGGGTATGTTTTCCCTTAATACGGTGTATGTACTGGACACAAAACTATGAATCAGCTGATGCAGAGTAAATGCTTCAAAGTGCGACTCAATTGTTCCCATACTCACTTTTATACAGAGCCTCTCTGAAGCATTTTATTGTTAATTTTTGAAAAGTCATTATCACCAATTAATTTCTGAAAAGTCATCATCACTTATTAAGTCCACAATTTCAAACTCCATTGCTGGTGAAATCTTGTGAGTCCTGTGCTCGGCCATATTTGTTTGTTTACATCTGCTCAACTTCAAAAATTAAATTTGGAACATCTCTAAACTTATCTATGGGAGATAACTCTTGGGATAGCCTGGGATCCTGGCCCAATCAAACTTCCTCAATTGGGCCAGGCACAATACAATCCATGTGATCAACTTATCAGCATAAAACAGGACTAAAAATTATCATGTGACCAAGACACAGGATATAGAAAATGTGCATGTCCATATTAGTAAACAGAAAATGGCGGTATCCATCTCGGTATACAAACAGGCAATCACATCTAATTCATGCAAATGAAGTAAACAATCTACTTGCTTATGTCTGTGGGATCGTTATTGTGTATTTCTATCATGATTGATTGCAGATAGTGCAAACATCATGAGTATAATATGCTGTAAATAATAGCATCATATCAACAGCATTAGCATCAGTGAGCAAGTATTCCAGGCTAATCTTGGGAAATCCAAATAAGGAGATTATGATGTTCAAAGGATATATGATGTTTTGTAAAACATACCACAAGGAGCAATCTTGACCAATGAATTAGTGATTTAGCTATTAATAATATACAATAATTGTTTTTATCTTGGTCACATAATAATTGTTTTATTACATTTCACTTCAACAAACTATCGACCATTGAAAGGGATATGGCAAGTTCTATCAATCCCTCTGGTTTGTCTATCTCCATATTGTATAGAGTCAGAGTGCAATTTTATTTCCAATGGTAGAGCATGTGACCATCTCTAGACAAATGAAAATGTAGAAAAAACAACAAGAGTTGTCAGAAGACAACAAAGCTCTAAAATAGGTGTAAATTTTCAAACTAGATATCTAACCCACAAATTTCAGGCTTTAAGGTCAAAGGACTGGTAAATTTTTTTTATTCCTTCAGCTCAGGTTAAATTTTTTGAAAAGTAGGTCAAAGTCCAAGGTCATGTTCACTAGGTCAAAAGTCAAGGTACCAAATGAAGGCTCTGGTCATAAGAAATAGATATGTGAAATATCAAAGCCCTATCCCTCATGGTTTAAAAGCTATAGCCAAGGTTTAAGCTTTTGAAAAGTAGGTCAAAGTCCAAGGTCAAGGTCACTAGGTCAAAAGTCAAGGTAGAAAATGAAAGTTCTCATCATAAGGAATCTATATGTGAAATATCAGAGCCCTGTCCCTTGTGGTTAAAAAGTTAAAGGCTAGGTTAAAGTTTTGTCTATGGACACTGCCGCTGCCTTTGATGACAGGGGTATGGCATTAGCTCTCCGGACTTTTGTCCCGGCGAGCTAATAAAGGACATGTTATGAATACAAAACCACACAAATGTTTCTATGTGTATCAACAGATTGCAATTGATTGTTGTACCAAAATGATTCAACAAAAGCTAATTGCTCTCGCAGAATCCTTCAGCTTCAATGATCTCATGCAGTCTGACGGTACAGAAAAAACTCTGTAATTTTTGTCGATTTATATTTTGTTACTGTTTGATGATAATATTAAATGACTTTACCTCAGTATCTGCATCTGAAGCATTGACTTGTACAACAAGAGTTCCAACTGGCACATTTTCTTGTATTTCCTTGTAGTAAGATGTATTAAAGAATATTGGTGGATTAACATTTCTGATAATGTTTACAGTAAGTGTGAATTGTTGTCCTGCATCCCTTGGAGGGTTTCCTTTGTCGGATAATCTGAAGGTCAGCTTCAAAGCAAAAAACATAAAATAGATTACTGTAAGTCTTGTACAATGTTATACTATATAAGAGCTTGGGGTTTAAAACATTATGTAATCCTGATGTAGAAATTACCTTAAAGTTGTAAGAGAATAATTTTCTCTGAAATGTCCACATATTTACACGAGAGCAACACGTTAACTCATCTACCTCTGAAAACTCTTCTGTAAATTGATGACTTAGACCAGTCCAAATGTGTCTTTTGGGGTATTCAGTTAACAGAAACAATCCACATATTGATTTATTCCCAGTATATGATAAACATCAAGTAATTTAAAGAATGAATGAAATTTAACACATGTGTAGACAAAGGCAAGTAGGTGAATACCAGTTGAGCAGAAATTACCAATGTTCCAGAGCCAGCCTGGCTCAGTCAGTAGGGCAATCGATTCTTGATCATGAGGTCATAAGTTCAATTCCAGCTGATGGCATGGTTTCCTGTCCTTCGGATGAGACAGTAAAAACCAAGGTCTTGTGTCACAGTAGGTGTTGACACGTTAAAGAACCCTCACTGCTCAATGGCCGCAAGCATCAAGCATAGGCCAAAATTTGAAGCCATTCACCAGCATTTGGTGACGTCTCCATAAGAGTGAAAGATTCTTGTGTGGGACGTTACACAACAACAAACAACAAAAACGAATGTTCCAACACTGATTCTTGGCATTTGTTTCAGCTGAAATATATACAGTCAAACCTACTTATATTGAACCCTGGTACATTGAAATCCCTCTTTATTGAAATGATTTTGATTCCCCAGCCAAATTTCTGTATTACTATAATAACCTGGTTATTTTGAAAAGCCTGTTTATTTGAAAGAAAAATTAATTCCCCTTCGATTTCAATATATCTCGATTTGATGTATATGTTCATTTTGCCACCATCAATTTCTCTTTATTCATTACACTTCTCAGAATAATATGCCTGTCAGTCAGTTCAATTAAAAAGGCAGATAACTGATAGAGAATCACAAAGGAAGTACAATGGAACCTGTCTTAAGTGGCCACCCATCTGCCACAGAAATGTGGTCTTACAAGACATGTCATCTCTCATGTGAGGTTTTATGTAAAGGATTATTTAACTGAGTGGTTTCTTTAATGTGGTCTCATACGACAGGTGGTCTTTCATGAGGGTTGTCCCTCAAGACTGATTCCACTGCACTTTCAATATCTAGCAGCAAACTTGACATAGTTACAGAACAAGTTAATTGTTTATCTCTTACTTACAACAAATCTATCAATGCTTCTGTCTGTAACAGCAGACCTAATTAGCTGAACACCTCCAGTGGCGGTCACTTGGAAATAACCCTGAACTGGAGTACTTCCAATAAGTTGATAATTTAGTTCTCCATTTGGTGGCTGGAATAATAAAAGCAGTTAGAAAATCCATTAAAATCCTGTTGATCAAGTTAGTTAAAAAATGATTAGCTTAATCACTGATTAGGAACTTTTTACATATTGTGATAATTTGGAAAAAAAAATGAGACAAAAGTCTCTAATTTTGTATCCAAAAGTGTTTCACTGTCCATCTTTCACTTTCACATAAAATGTTCAACTCAAATCATAAAATGCTGACAAGAAGAAATCATTTTTCCATATAGTAATATATTAGCATTACTTGCGATAAAGACTACAAAAAAAATCCCAGTTAATAACAAGATGAAGCCGTTATAACCTGTAGATCAGCATTATCTAAATACTGAAAAATGAGAACAAATTTAAGTGATCAAATGATATTGTAACACTGAAAGCAATTTTTAGTACACACCTGTACATCATCATCCCTTGCTTGCAACTGATATATATTCTGCAGCAGTGCCTGGTTTTCTAATACACTGGTGGTGTCTTGTGTGGCACCTATCCAAACTGGGTCGTTTGAGTTTCGAGTGACTGGTATCGTCACAGTTGCAGTGTCTGATGCACCCCCACCATCTGTTGCTACCACTCTAACCTAAGAGACGTGTAAGATTTAATGGCATCTTAGAATTTTGACCAGTGGATTTATCATCTGGATCAACATTTGGAATCTTTAAACATGTTAACTACAGCGGGCCTTATATATAGACCACTGTATTAGGACACCAACTAACATTTATCACTGTAAATATTTTATCTCTTGAAAATAATTACTTAATAGATATCAACTAAGCCCAGTTCTTTACTTAAAAGGGGCATTATTAGTTTTGGTTACCTAAAACAATTATTTTGATTTTGTCTACTTACACTTTTTGTATTTGATACACAACAACAAGTAAGAGCTATACACATGCATATAAAATCTTATATTCCTATATCAAAAATACATAGGCATCTAAAAAATTATATATGTTACTGCTAACACATTAGCAATTATATATCTTCAGGGTAAAATTGTCCATATTATAAATATAAACTTTTCAAAAGAGTGATCCATCCCTATAATCATCCAGTTTTAATGCTTATCTGAACCACCTATCAATATCTTGCTAATCTGAATCACTAATCAAGTTCTTGCTAAGCTGAATCACCCATGAAAATCTTACTAATCCAAATCACCAATTAATGTCTTGATAAGTTGAATCACCAATTAATGTATTGCTAAGTTGAATCACTTATTCATGTCTTGCTAAGCTGATTCACCCATTAATGCCTTGTTAATCTGAATCACCCATTAATGTCTTGGTTAGCTGAATCACCTATTTATGTCTTGCTAAGCTGAATCACTGATTAATGTTTTGTTACTCCGAATCACCCATTGTCTAGCTAAGCTAAATCAGCAATCAATATTTTGCTAAGCTGAATCACCCATTAATATATTGATAAGGTGAATCACCCATTAATGTCTTGTTAAGCGTAATAACCAATTAATGTCTTGTATAACCTAAGTTTATATCACCAATAAAGACTTGTATAAGCTACTGGTAAATCACCAATAATGTCATGAAGAAAATATCACCAAAATGACATGTGTAAGCTACAGGTAACTCACCAATGTCTTGCATAAGCTAAGAGTTTATCACCAATAATGTCTTGTATAAGCTAAGAGTAAATCACCAATAATGACTTATACAGGCTAAGGGTAAATCACCAATAATGACTTATACAGGCTAAGGGTAAATCACCAATAATGACTTATATAGGCTAAGGGTAAATCACCAATAATGACTTATACAGGCTAAGGGTAAATCACCAATAATGACTTATATAGGCTAAGGGTAAATCACCAATAATGACTTATATAGGCTAAGGGTAAATCACCAATAATGACTTATATAGGCTAAGGGTAAATCACCAATAATGACTTATACAGGCTAAGGGTAAATCACCAATAATGACTTATATAGGCTAAGGGTAAATCACCAATAATGACTTATATAGGCTAAGGGTAAATCACCAATAATGACTTATACAGGCTAAGGGTAAATCACCAATAATGACTTATACAGGCTAAGGGTAAATCACCAATAGTGTCTTGTATAAGCTACTGGTAAATTACCAACAATGTCTTGTATAAGCTACCAGTAAATCACTAAAAATGACTTGTATAAGCTAAGGGTAAATCACCAATAGTTACTTGTATAAGCTGATGGTAAATCATGAGTATTGACTTGTATAAGCTGATGGTAAATCACCAATAGTAACTTGTATAAGCTGATGGTAAATCACCAATAGTAACTTGTATAAGCTGATGGTAAATCATGAGTATTGACTTGTATAAGCTGATGGTAAATCACCAGTATTGACTTGTATAAGCTGATGGTAAATCACCAGTATTGACTTGTATAAGCTGATGGTAAATCACCAGTATTGACTTGTATAAGCTGATGGTAAATCACCAGTATTGACTTGTATAAGCTGATGGTAAATCATGAGTATTGACTTGTATAAGCTGATGGTAAATCACCAGTATTGACTTGTATAAGCTGATGGTAAATCACCAGTATTGACTTGTATAAGCTGATGGTAAATCACCAGTATTGACTTGTATAAGCTGATGGTAAATCACCAGTATTGACTTGTATAAGCTGATGGTAAATCATGAGTATTGACTTGTATAAGCGTATGGTAAATCACCAATAGTAACTTGTATAAGCTGATGGTAAATCACCAGTATTGACTTGTATAAGCTGATGGTAAATCATGAGTATTGACTTGTATAAGCTGATGGTAAATCACCAATAGTAACTTGTATAAGCTGATGGTAAATCACCAGTATTGACTTGTATAAGCTGATGGTAAATCACCAGTATTGACTTGTATAAGCTGATGGTAAATCATGAGTATTGACTTGTATAAGCTGATGGTAAATCGTGAGTATTGACTTGTATAAGCTGATGGTAAATCACCAATAGTAACTTGTATAAGCTGATGGTAAATCACCAGTATACTTGTATAACTGATGGTAAATCATGAGTATTGACTTGTATAAGCTGATGGTAAATCACCAATAGTAAATAAGCTGATGGTAAATCACCAGTATTGACTTGTATATAAGCTGATGGTAAATCACCAGTATTGACTTGTATAAGCTGATGGTAAATCATGAGTATTGACTTGTATAAGCTGATGGTAAATCGTGAGTATTGGCTGAAGGTAAATCACCAGTATTGACTTGTATAAGCTGAGGGTAAATCACCAGTATTGACTTGTATAAACTGATGGTATCACCAGTATTGACTTGTATAAGCTGATGGTAAATCACCAGTATTAGACTTGTATAAGCTGATGGTAAATCGTGACCATATTGACTTGTATAAGCTGATGGTAAATCACCAGTATTGACTTGTATAAGCTGATGGTAAATCATGAGTATTGACTTGTATAAGCTGATAAATCGCCAGTATTGACTTATATAAGCTGAAGGTAAATGACCAGTATTGACTTGTATAAGCTGATGGTAAATCACCAGTATTGACTTGTATAAGCTGATGGTAAATCACCAGTATTGACTTGTATAAGCTGATGGTAAATCACCAGTATTGACTTGTATAAGCTGATGTAAATCAAGTATTGACTTGTATAAGAGATGGTAAATCATGAGTATTGACTTGTATAAGCTGATGGTAAATCACCGTATTGACTTGTATAAGCTTGGTAAATCATGAGTATTGACTTGTATAAGCTGATGGTAAATCGTGAGTATTGACTTATATAAGCTGAAGGTAAATCACCAGTATTGACTTGTATAAGCTGATGGTAAATCACCAGTATTGACTTGTATAAGCTGATGGTAAATCATGAGTATTGACTTGTATAAGCTGAGGGTAAATCACCAGTATTGACTTGTATAAGCTGATGGTAAATCACCAGTATTGACTTGTATAAGCTGATGGTAAATCATGAGTATTGACTTGTATAAGCTGATGGTAAATCGTGAGTATTGACTTATATAAGCTGAAGGTAAATCACCAGTATTGACTTGTATAAGCTGATGGTAAATCACCAGTATTGACTTGTATAAGCTGATGGTAAATCACCAGTATTGACTTGTATAAGCTGATGGTAAATCACCAGTATACTTGTATAAGCTGATGGTAAATCACCAGTATTGACTTGTATAAGCTGATGGTAAATCACCAGTATTGACTTGTATAAGCTGATGGTAAATCACCAGTATTGACTTGTATAAGCTGATGGTAAATCATGAGATGACTTGTATAATCATGGAGTAGTATTGACTTATATAAGCTGAAGGTAAATCACCAGTATTGACTTGTATAAGCTGATGGTAAATCACCAGTATTGACTTGACTTGTAAATCATGAGTATTGACTTGTATAAGCTGAGGGTAAATCACCAGTATTGACTTGTATAAGCTGAAGGTAAATCACCAGTATTGACTTGTATAAGCTGAGGGTAAATCACCAGTATTGACTTGTATAAGCTGATGGTAAATCACCAGTATTGACTTGTATAAGCTGATGGTAAATCACCAGTATTGACTTGTATAAGCTGATGGTAAATCATGAGTATTGACTTGTATAAGCTGATGGTAAATCGTGAGTATTGACTTATATAAGCTGAAGGTAAATCACCAGTATTGACTTGTATAAGCTGAGGGTAAATCACCAGTATTGACTTGTATAAGCTGATGGTAAATCACCAGTACTGACTTGTATAAGCATTTGTATAAGTTAAGGGTATATCATCAATACTGACTTATATAAGCTACCAGTAAATCGCCAATACTGACTTGTATATACTACTGGTAAATCACCAATAATGTCTTGTATAAGCTACGGCATATCACTAATAATGACTCATATAAGTTAATGATAAATCACCAACAATGTGTGGTAAAATCTAAGGGTGTGTTACCAATTATTACTTGTATATGATACCTGTAAATTGCCAATACTGATTTGTATAAGCTACTGGTAAATCACCAATAATGTCTGGTATAAGCTAAGGGTGTATCACCAATTATTACTTGTATATGATACCTGTAAATTGCCAATACTGTCTTGTATAAGCTACTGGTAAAACACCAATAATGTCTCATGATCCATCCTGAACATATCTTAATCTGAAGAAGTTTTTCTACTGGACCACACATTTGTGAAGAAAAAATCTTAACAATAAACTAAAAACTAAAAACCAGTTTTTTTGAAAATCTATTCAGGAAAACATCATCTTTATAACTATTTGACTTACAATGTAGTTCAAAGAATCATCTGACTGCAAACTGTTGCTCACTGTAATCTCGGCTGTGACTGGATTAATTGCAAAAGCATTGGGAAGTCGAGAATCGGGTTCTAATGTGTATGTCACCACACTGAATGGATTCTGCAAAAGGAAATTAACGTGTACTTTAGTGTTTATTAGATGAAAAATATCTCTCTCATTCTCTCTCTCTCTCACACAGACAGACAGACACATACATATAGACATACACACACTTTATATTTTGCTGTTTTGTATGGTTGAAAAGAATTTGAGTGTCTCAATACCCTTGTGTCTGTTTCCACAGCTGTCACTCGTATAACATTAAATCCATTAGGTGCTGTGTTCAGAACTGCTACAGCTGTCCTTGTTTTAGGGTTGAAAACAGGTGGAGTATTCCTTATAACCTTGATACTGACTACAGCTGATGCAGATCTTACTGGTATACCATTATCTTGTGCATTTACTGTCACCTGCAAAAACATATTTTAAGATTTCATTCTATGACTAAGATGATATTATACATAACCATGAGATAATATTGTATGGAACAGGACAGTATAACTAATCCATGAGATAACATTGAACATAACAGGATGGTATAACTAACACCATGAGATAACATTGTACATAACAGGATGGTATAACTAACACCATGAGATAACATTGTACATAACAGGATGGTATAACTAACACCATGAGATAACATTGTACATAACAGGATGGTATAACTAACACCATGAGATAACATTGTACATAACAGGACGGTATAACTAACACCATGAGATAACTTTGTACATAACAGACGGTATAACTAACACCATGAGATGATACTTTACATAACAGGACGGTATAACTAACACCATGAGATGATACTTTACATAACAGGACGGTATAACTAACACCATGAGATAACATTGTACATAACAGGACGGTATAACTAACACCATGAGATAACATTGTACATAACAGGACGGTATAACTAACACCATGAGATAACATTATACATAACAGGACGGTATAACTAACACCATGAGATAACATTGTACATAACAGGACGGTATAACTAACACCATGAGATAACATTGTACATAACAGGACGGTATAACTAACACCATGAGATGATACTTTACATAACAGGACGGTATAACTAACACCATGAGATAACATTGTACATAACAGAACAGTATAACTAACACCATGAGATAACATTGTACATAACAGGATGGTATAACTAACACCATGAGATAACATTGTACATAACAGGATGGTATAACTAACACCATGAGATAACATTGTACATAACAGGATGGTATAACTAACACCATGAGATAACATTGTACATAACAGGATGGTATAACTAACACCATGATATAACATTGTACATAACAGGACAGAATACCTAACACCATGAGATAACATTGTACATAACAGGATGGTATAACTAACACCATGATATAACATTGTACATAACAGGGCAGTATAACTAACCCATGAGATAACATTGTACATAACAGGACAGTATAACTAACACCATGAGATGACATTGTACATAACAGGACATAATAACTAACACCATGAGATAACATTGTACATAACAGGACGGTATAACTAACACCATGAGATAACATTGTATATAACAGGACGGTATAACTAACACCATGAGATGATACTTTACATAACAGGATGGTATAACTAACACCATGAGATAACATTGTATACAACAGGATGGTATAACTAACACCATGAGATAACATTGTACATAACAGGATGGTATAACTGCACCATGAGATAACATTGTACATAACAGGATGGTATAACTACACCATGAGATAACATTGTACATAACAGGATGGTATAACTACACCATGAGATAACATTGTACATAACAGGATGGTATAACTACACCATGAGATAACATTGTACATAACAGGATGGTATAACTAACACCATGAGATAACATTGTATACAACAGGATGGTATAACTAACACCATGAGATAACATTGTACATAACAGGATGGTATAACTGCACCATGAGATAAGATTGTATACAACAGGATGGTATAACTAACACCATGAGATGATACTGTATATAACAGGATGGTATAACCAACACCTTGAAATAATATTGTACATAACAGGACTATAACTAACACTATGGCCGAGATAATTGTAGAAATTGTTTTTATTTCTCTTGAGTTCTTTACTAATACTTTTCCGTATATTTAGTAGAATAAGTTAGTAGCTGTGTAGTATAGTTGTAGATTTCTGTACTTACATTGTACAAAGTAAAAACATTGTTGTATGTTTTACTTACATTGTACTGTGTGGCAAGATCATCCATGAAAGAACGAAACAAGATAATTTGTCCGCTATCAGGATTCACATTAAACCAGGCTGCTGCATTTGATCCTGTATTGGTTGTAACTATACCCTTTGAGAAAGTAATTTCACTGTTGCTTGTTCCCTGTAAACAAAGTACACAACAATACAAGAGAGGAATCATTACTGTATACTAAGGAAAACTGCAGAAAAAATATATAATGAAATGAAAACATGTACAAGAATTTTTAAAAACCAAATTAACATAGATTTCATGAGAAACAAGAAACTGTCAAGTTCAAAATCATTGTCTTTTTACTTGCATTAAGTCCAGTGACATAAAGAGATTATTACATATTCAACAACTTCAATACAAGGTGTCAATATCATGTCATTTAAAAATTTCTTACCCAGAGGTCAAGTGGGATAATATATTATCATTATCATCTTACTATATGTATGTATGTATGTATGTATGTATGTATGTATATATATATATATATACAGTGGAACCTCGCTATTAAGACCACCTAACTAACTGACTCAAAGTGACCTTATTAGTGAGGTGGTCTCTTAAGTGAGGTTCTGTACTGATACAGTTTTAATGAAGAGACTGGAAATTCATGGTCTTAATTGTGAGGTGAACTCCTAAGCGAGGAGGTCTTTAGGCGAAGTTCCACTGTATATATATATATATATATATATATATATATATATATATATATATATATATATATATATATATATATATAAATATATGTATGTATATGTGTGTGTAAGTGTGTTAATAAAAATGTACTTAGTTATTGTCCATTTTTGCCCCCTTTTGGGACCCTTATTGGTCCTAGCCCCTTTTCATTTGCAATCTTAATTAGTTTCACATGGAGGTACTACCTATCAAGTTTGGTTAAAATTGGTCCGCTGCATCTTGGAAAGATGTTGAAAATGTCTTAAATTTTTTGAAATTTTTTTTTTTTTACTAAGCGGCCTGTGAGCTTGACATTTTGTTAAAATGATGCTCAGATAATTCTTAACAAATTTGCCATATACCTTTGAGTACAAATGTCAATCAGTTTTGAGTTATCAAGCCATTTGTATAAAATTGTACTCTATGTTACTGAAGTGTCCCCATTTGCTCATTTATGAACCAATTTCATTTCCCATTGTAAACTTTGTAGATATTGACTTAACAACCATGCATACATTATTTGAAAGTCAATTGATTAATTTGAAAGTCAATTGATCTTGATGTACCAAGTTTTGGTCCCCCTTTGGAACCTTAATTCATCCTAATTCACAAACTTTATGCAGCTTCACATGGTTATACTTCCTGTCATGTTAGGTTCAAATTAGCCCGCTGCTTCTTTAGAAGTTGAAAATATGTCAGAATTAACAGGTGATAACAGACAATCGCAATAGGTCACCTGTAGCCTTTGGTACAGGTGACCTTAAAACAAAATATACCTGTTGGTCACTATCCCTAGCAGTAATGCTATTCAACAGGATTGATCCGACAGATAAGGTTTCCAAAAATTCCAGGTTTGTTGGCACAGGTGATATGACAGGTGGAAAGTCATTAGTATCCTTTAAATGAAATAAAACAGTTTACAGAAACAAACATGTACAAATTGATATCACAGGTGAAAAGACATTAACAATCTTCAAATGAAATAATTAAGGATTAACACTAACTTATCAGTTGTTTACTGAAAAATAACCAATGTTGAGGCACAGTACACTTTGAACAGCGCAAAGTGAAAAACAAAAATTGTACTCTGCCTCAACATTGTTTATTTTTCAGTAAACAACTGAAAAGTTAATATTAATCCCTATAATTTAATAAAAAGGGAAAGAATACAAACCTTTAAATTCAATTTTAAATATGCAATAATGATATTTAAAAAATACAAGACAAACAATTGATGATAAACTGCAATGATACATTGAACAGCTGCACTTGTTGTCCTAGCAACGGCTGACATATTTCCTCACTTGAAAATAAAAATAGGTTATACAGATTTAACCTTGCATTTTCATCGAATCGAATGAGCTGTTTTATAAAAAATTAAATCTTAACAGTTTAAATCATCAACCCTTGAAAAACAATGGACTCTTATGTAACTCAATGACTCAGACCAGTCCAAGTGTTTCTTCAGGGATAAATGGGTTTAAAAAAGACACAAACATATTACTATGCATGCAAAAAGAAAGAATCAAGTTATCAAAATATATATTTTCATATTTACCAGTATATTAACGGTAACTTGAACATTGGATGATGGCAAACCCGTGTTTTTTCCTTGAGATGTGGTGACGGTAAACTGATAACGTGTCTTTGTCTCATAATCTAAACTGAATTTAACCGTTATCAATCCACTGTTCGGGTTTATTGTGAAGTCAGAAAAATCTCCAGACAAAAATTCATATGTTATATCATTGACTGTGTCTCTATCAACAGCCTGCAACAACAAGATTATAAGTTTAAATTAGACACATTTAATGAGTCACTGAGGATGCACATGCTCATATGTAAAGTACAGTGAAAATTGTCTTGAGAAACTACCCTATCCAACACTGAAATGTGATATCAGAAGACAGGTGGTCTTTTATCAGAATGGTCTCTAAAGACAGGTCTCCATTTTCATTTAAGCATAACTATCATATTCTGTAATTTCTTTATCTGAGTAGTGAACAATGACAGCCAATAAGTCATAGGTTAAGACACGTCCACAGTATTTAGCTTATGCTAAATTCTTAGGCCAAGTATGCAGTAAGTAAGTGATCCAGATTGACATCCATCGATTCACTTCCAAGGAAAATACCCTGTCTTTAATCAATTGAGCAATTAATAAGGAATAAATAACCCAAAATATTACATATTACATATGATTTTAAAAATAACTAATAAACTGATAAAATGTTAAAGCATGGTGCCAAAAGTGAGTCAACACTTGCCATTTTCCAATAGCTTTCTGTATTAAATCTTTTTTTATGTAATGCTTGGGTCAATTCTTGTCAAAATTCACATACATGTTAATTTATAAAATTTTGCTAAAGAATTACAAGGAAGTTACTGACAGGTAGGTAGGTACACACAAAAATGTAGTCATCAATCTTTAATCTTACCTCAACTTCAATGACAGTTCCTCCGATGGGGGCATCTTCTCTTACAGTTGTTTCCAATGGGCCACTTATAAACAATGGAGTCTGATCTTGTATATCAAGAACATTCACAATTACAGTCGCAGTACCCGTTCGTGGGCTATTCCCTGTGTCTGTTGCTAAAACTAAAAACTGATGAGATGTTGAGGTTTCATAATCCAGAGGTTGAGCAGTGGTTATCTGACCGGAAGTTGTATTAATCCTGAATCTAGAAAAGGAAAAAATTAAAATGGTTTGCAAATATGTCCAGCCACTGCTTATTGTTGACCAATGAGTCTGAAAACATGAAAATTGTGTAGCAGCCATGCCCTTACACCAAATTTCTTAAATTTCTGTTTTGGTTGATAATTTGTTTTTACCATGAGAGGTGAAGGGAAAATGCTACTGACTGGGTGAACAAGACTTGTGCTGTCTCAGATGTCAGATCCCCATTCTTCTGAATTATAATAAAATTAATGTTTTTTTTAGGATTTTATTAAACTGATTCATTGTGTTCAAGATGAAACTCTTCAGATAATAAAAAACATCACAACATGTGCTGATACTGTAGAATAATGTAGAATCAGAAAATTCTGAGGGGATTAAAATTTTGTTGTTTAAAAATTAGAACAAATTTGTTGAAATTAAATTTCATTGCAATAAAAATACAAAAGTCCATCATGATTTTCATTCTGTTGATGAAGTTACAGAATGACACCTGTCAACCTCTAAAAGTGAAAATGCCGGTCATGACCTGCATTTAGTAAAACAAGAATTACACATAATTATATGTCTCACTGGTCCTGGCTTTGATATCAAAGTATAGTAAGTACATATTTCAGAGGCTGGGACAGGACACCTACATACACCATAACAATCAGTAATATATATGGTTTAAGTGTGGGGCTGTAAAGGTTTTTTTAAGCTATAAGTAAAAATGTATAATTTGGGAGTGGAGCAGGACCCTCATATACACCACTGAATGTGTTTTCCCATAACAATCAGTAACATATATGGCTTAAGGGTGAGGCTATCAAAGGTTTTTAAGTTATAAGCAAAAATGCAAATTTCATGGGGTGGGGCAGGACCCCATATGCACCACTAAATGTGTCTACCCATAACAATCAATAATTTATATGGTTTAAGGGTGGGGCTGTGAACAGTTTTTAAGTTACAAGCAAAAATATAAATTTTATGGGATAAGGCAGGGCCCGCTTCTGCACCACTATATGTGTCTCCCCATCACAATTCAAAATATATATGGTTTAAGGGTGGGCTGTGAAAGGTTTTTAAGTTATATGTAAAGCTAAATATTTCAGAGGGTGGGACAGGACCCCAAAGGACCCCCCATACACCATGTATGTATTTCCCAATTATGATCAATAATATAAATGGTTTAAGGGTGGGGCTGTAAACAGTTTTAAGTTATAAGTAAAAATATAAATTTCAGGGGGTAGGTCCCCCAAATCACCCTATCATGTACCAATGAATGTATCTGCCCATAACAAACAAGAAGATATGGCCTGGCTCAGTCGGTAGCGCGCTCGACTCTGGATCATGAGGTCGTGAGTTCGAGTCCAGCCGGCGACAGGTTGGTTTCCTGTCTTTCAGATGAGACAGTAAAAGCTGGAGGTCCCGTGTAACAGTAGGTGTCGGCACGTTAAATAACCCTAACTGCTCAATGGCTGTAAGTGCCGAGCATAGGCCAAAATTTGAAGCCCTTCAACGGCATTTGGTGACGTCCCCATATGAGTGAAATATTCTTGAGTGGGACGTTAAACAACAAACAAACAAACAAGAATATATATGACTTAGGGGTAGATATGTGAATGATTTTCAAGAAATACATAACAAACTTTAATTGTCAAAATCCAAGATGGCCACCAGGCAGCTATTTTGTGATTTGACCCACCTGAAAATGTACATGCACAACTAGACCTCAAGGAGAACCTGTATGTCAAATTTCATAAAAATCCTTTCAGTACTGTGGTGAGAAATAGTGATAACAAGAACTGTTTAAGGATGGGCGATGGACGACAGACGACTGACGATGGACGCAAAGCCATCTGAAAAGCCCACCATCTGTTGATGGTTGGCTAAAGAAGAGGTATAATATCTATACATACAATTGACTTTGGGATGAAGCAGCAATCTGGTAGGTGACTTGACCATTTTGTCCGGTATCTTTATCTGAAGCCTGCAAATCAAAACTCACATACAGAGTAAAGTCAAAGTTAACATGACTGTCAAAAATCACAGATCAGCATAACAAACTAGAAAACTGTATAAAACTACAGTCAAATCTCATTATATTTCCAGCATTTGTTTAACCCAAAGTTGCCATTTTAAAATTGAGGGAAACTTTACATGAAATTACAAGGGAAATTAGAAAAGTGAACTTTCAACAATTGTGGCATTAAGCGAAGTGAAGAGGTTTTACTCTTTAAACATGTACATTGGAACTTCAATGACTCAAACTTTAATGAGTCAAATTTCTTGTTATTTTGAACTATATAAAAAGTCTCTTAACATAACACTAATTAAAAACATTGTATAATCAAACTTTTATGAGTAGAATTTCTCAATGTTTCAAAATTTTTTTAGCCTATTTCTAGAAAAACAACAAGAATTCCCACGATTAATTCGAAGATCAAATTTACGTGTGTATGAAATCGCCTCATGGAAATTCTTCTCCTTCTCATAAACACTGATTTACTAAAAATTAAGTTAATTTTAGCACTAATTATTAATCATAATGGCCATATATATCTTAAATGGTTTTGAAGCAGTCGTATACACCTTGAAATCCTGTTGTTTTGAACTTTTCTAGATGGTCCCTTAAACTTTACCTCATCATAGTTTTACTGCATGTTTACATAATAGAATTTCTTTTTTTACTTTTTGTAACCCCAAGCCAAGGATAACTGAAATAATCTTATTAACTCATCAACCCCTGAAAAACAATGGACTGCTCTGTAAGTTAATGAGTTAGACCAGTTCAAATGTGTTCTTAGGGGTGAATGAGTTTAAGTTTCAGACAAATCAGCATATGCTCATTCTGCATATAAATTGAACACATCCCATTACAATGGGAATGACAATGGCATAAAATACATTTTTTTTTTTGGTCTGGAAATTTACATATTCTTAAAGCCAAGAAATGTTTACCCTGGAAATTTACATATTCTTAAAGCCGAGAAATGTTTACCTGAACTATTCCAACATTCAAATTAGCACTCTCTTCATTAACGCTAAAGGTATAGGTCGTCTGTGTAAATACAGGATTCTCATCATTGATATCGGTAACAAAAACATTTAAAGTTGCCTGATCAGTCTGAAAAAGAAAAAGAAAAAAAGATCTTTGCATTTCATTGAGAACTTGTAAATTGCTATAATGTACATTCATATCATTTTAATTTGTACTCAATTGGCCTTAATGGTCACTTGAATATAAATTGCATGATTACAATCAGAATATATATGTCTATCAAGAATTTTAAAGATGTACACATTTCGGCCTTTCTTTGAAACCCCTATGTGTACTAGCCCCTATCAATTTGCCACATTTTTGCAGCTCCAAACAAAGATAGTTCCTGCCTTATTCAGTTAAAATCGACCCATTTGTTTTTAAGAGAACTTCAGAATGTGTCAGTGTTGTAGATAGTGACTTAAAAATCAAGAATTACAAATTTAAAAGAATTCAGATTATTAGTTCATTAGAATAGTTTTAAAGATGTACCAAGTATCAAAACTGTTTAGCCCCATATTGAGCCACTATAGGTTATAGCCAAACCCTTTTTCATTCACAAACTTTATGCAACTTCACATGGGGATAGTTCCTGTCCAGTTTGGTAAAAATTGGCTCATTCATTCTTCAGGAAAGTCAAAAATGTCCAAAAGCTGATGATTTTTTTTCATTTGCAAATTTGGGGACAGTTCCTGCCAAAATGGTGAAAATTCGCCCAGTTGGTCCAAAATGTTTTAAAATAAATAATGGATGTCACATGACAGATGACACATGACAAGATAATGCACAATGACAGACAAGAACAATAAGTCACCATGAACCTTTGGCTCAGATGACCAAATAGATCTGAAAGATGCATATTACTTACAGCACCTGTTGCGTCCCGAACCTGGATAACAAATGAGTAACTTGGGGTAACTTCTCGGTCTAAGAAAGCAATATTTGTCACTATGCCTCTACAAAATAAGAAAAATTTTGGTTAAAGTACATTTAAGGATGTTCCCGTATATTATGGAATTCTCATAGATGTATGTGTGTAAACCTTAAATTTCACTTTTGTTTTTTCACTGAATACACCCAATAGGTGCTAATATGAAAAAAAAGCAGTGGCTATCCATGATTTTTAATTTTTTGCATTGATGTGATGTTGATATCCAAACAAGAGGCCCAAGGGGCCTTAAGTCGCTCATACATGTATGACAAAATTGGTCAACATTGCAGAAAACATAAAAAATGTGTAAAAGATAAAATCGCTAATAAACATGAAAAACAGTAGTCTTGGACCTTAAAAATCACCTGAGTGAAATGTACAAAAATGTATTTTACTAACAATATACTGAAAAGCAACCAAAAGCATGGTGGTGATAACTGAACAATAAGGAAAAACAGCGCAAAAATTCACTTAAAAGGGGAAATAACTCCCATAAGGATCAACCTGACAATTTCATTCCTGCTGACTTTTTTCGTAGATCTTTGTGTACTGAACATTTTTGCTTCTTTCTCTTTCTATCTATTATTCTTTTCAAGATAATAGGACAAAACTGTCAAAAACATGAGAAATCACCCAAAAGGGGAAAAGGGGCAACCTGACAATTTCAGCCCTCTTGACTTTTTTGTAGATCTTTGCATGCTTAGCATTTTTGCTTCTTTCACTTACTTTCTATCTGTTATACTTTTCAAGATATTAAGACAAAACTGACAAAAACATGAAAAAATCCACTTAAAAGGAGAAATAACTCCCAAAAGGGGCAACCTGACAATTTTGGCCCAATTGACTTATTAGTAGATCTTTGTGTGTGTAGCATTTTTTTACCTATTATACTTCTTTCATCCAAAAACATTTTACTCCAGCCCAATTACTTATTATACTTTTTATAAGATAACAGGAGCTAAAACTGTTATAAGAAAAAACATGTCAAAAAAAAAATCCACTTAAAAGGGAAAAAACTCCCATAAGGGGCTACCTGACAATTTCAGTCCTGTTGACATTTCTGTAGATCTTTGCATGCTGAACATTTTTGCTTTTTTTCACTTTTACTCTACCTATTATACTTTTCAAGATAATGTCAAAAAACATCCCAAAACATGAAAAATCTACTTTAAAGGGGAAATAACTCCCATAAAGGGGACACCATTAATTAACAATACACAAAATGATAAAATAGCATAGACAGGAGATACTTACTCCTCCATGCCACCTGATTCCACCTCTAGATTTCCAGAGGTCTGTTTTTGTCCAATATTCACCAAATTTGTATATTGTATCCTGGTCATCCTAGAGATTTATATTTTGGTATATGTGATTTTTATATTCA
Source organism: Atrina japonica (assembly GCA_030159075.1). Classification (NCBI taxonomy): domain Eukaryota; kingdom Metazoa; phylum Mollusca; class Bivalvia; order Pterioida; family Pinnidae; genus Atrina; species Atrina japonica. The sequence goes on along the minus strand of BROG01000131.1, from coordinate 16,891 downwards.
ACTAAAAACTTACGATGTTTGGTTGATAATGAATGCTGCATTATTGCCTGATATAATAGAAAATGTTAGCGTACTTCCCTCTGGATCTGTGGCCTAAAATAAAAATACAAAAGCATGTGAAAACAAACAGTGAAACAGGGTGGGAGTGGAAAGAGAGAGAGGGGGAAAGGAAGGAGAGATGGAGAGAAACAAAAAATCTCGAATTATGTTTCCTGACTAAATAACATCTATACTACATGACAGAGACATAGAGAGACAGAGATGGGAAAAGAGAGAGAGAGAGAGAGAGAGAGAGAGAGAGAGAGAGAGAGAGAGAGAGAGAGAGAGAGAGAGAGAGAGAGAGAGAGAGAGAGAGAGAGAGAGAGAGAGAGAGAGAGAGAGAGAGAGAGAGAGAGAGAGAGAGAGAGAGAGAGAGAGAGAGAGAGAGAGAGAAATGTCTGGATATATATGTTTCCTCACTAAACACCATCTATCGGTGTACTACATATAAATTAATAAAAAACAGCTAATTTGCAAGTATTTCTACAGGAATTAGATTGTTTTTTTTATTCTGAATATGTGTGCTCAAAGGAGCTAAACTATCACTGATTAATATTGAAATGTACATAATTTTAAAAATTCATTTTCAGCAGTTTTGCCAGTCACAGTTAAATACATGGAATATCAAATGCTGTCAAACGTCTTCCTCTTAGAATTCTACATGAAGCAAATACATGTAGCAACTGAGATGAAATGAAGGAAAAAAGGAAGAACAAAAAGATGGATCTTTGAAACACTACGGTCATGTGAGCAAAGCTGTACATAGATATTTTAAAGTCCCATAACTCTGGTAAATATTGCCAATCATTGGTCATGACCAGTTTATATCCTTTTCTATTTAAATTTTTCCAATTCAGAAAACAGGGGCAGTAGAAGCATGCTAAAATGTCATATTTAGTCAACAAATAAAGTGAGTTTCTATGAGAGCAAGATATGGTGTATCTGAAGTTGAAATAACTTTTTTTACATATGCATCTGAGGCTTTGGAAATAACTCTTTAGGAGTATGTGAAAGTATATATACAGTATGTTGTTACAGTGGCAAGGGAGATGGCATTTTAAGTAAAATATCTTCTTTGTTTCCAATGTAACTAAAACAGTATGGTACTAATCTGAATTATTGTAAACGGTTAATCAATATTTTTTTATTTTTAGAGTGGAGGGGCTGTGGGTGTTATATTTTAGGTTTATATCAACAGTACATTTTGGACTGTTTGTTGTTAAGTAATATATGCTTAAAAAAATTATTTATCCTATGTTATGTTACAATGTTACAACAGTTATATGACAATATTGAATTACTGTAGATGTTTTGTCTACCAATTTCATGTTTCCCAAGGACTTTTTGTGACACTGTGTAATTACTATACTAGTTTTAAAAAAAAGGAGTATAAAAACTTGTTAGATTAAAATGAAAATGAAAGAATATTAAGGATTGAATGGGAGATACAAGCTCCCCTAAACCTAGAAATCATAACACATATGGTGTGCATGTATGAAGCATATGCTAGCATCAATGACTACGCCTTACCGACCAGTCTTTCACCTGTAGAATATCATTAAGTCATAACAAACATTGTTAACATGTCAGTGAGATAAAAAATGTGATTTTGATTAGTACATCCTCAAAAATTAAAATCAAATAACTAAGCCCCACTATTTAGGTTATAAGTTATTTTGGGGAAAGTATTTAATAATCATAAAACAAAAAGGTACCCCAATATAGTCACTCTGGAATATGATTTATCATTGCAAACAGAATATAGATGCCAAGAATCATTGATATTTTTGGTGCTTAGATGGAAACCGAAACAAGACATGGAGTCTAATTACTTTCAGATTAACTTCAGAAATATTTACAAGATGTGCCAAAAGAGTAATTGGTGGCAGCTATAAATAAACATGGATGTTATCATCTTGCTTTAGCATCTTATTTTATGGTTCCTTTAAATATATAAATAAGATTAATAAAGTCCCCAGTAGACTGGATTTACTTACATACTTTTCTATTCTGATGAAAACATCAATAAGCAGTAAGCATACCTGCCAATCTCTGAAACCTTCAATGAGGGAGATCTCCCCCTCAGCTATAATAGCTGAAAGGGAGATTTTACGCAGACGACATTTTCATTGAAATATATGATCTGTACACTACATACATTACAAAACACCAATGAGAGATAATAGATATACTTTATTTCTTCAGTTCATTTTTATATTGTAGACAAGCTGTGTTCAATACTCCAGAGTCTGGACAATACTCATAACATGCCATATTTTGATTTTGTAATTTATGTATTTCATTAAAACTTATATTTACAGTAACTGATTTTACTTTTATCATTCATTAACTGATTTTACTTTTATCATTCACCTACATTTAATTCAGATTTTACAACTTTTATACACTTTATAGTGTTACATGTATTATCATTTTAACACATCCTGAAATTCAGTTCCGTTCGGTATCGGTTCTTTCATTTAACAACCAACTTCCACTACCTCCATAAACTGCAAGCAACAGCAGTCAACACATGATGTGTATTTTCGGCCATGAGGTAAAGATTAACTTGTTGAATTGTCAATAAAATAATTATTTTAGTTTCTAATTGTTTTTAGAAATTCATTTTAAACTTCAAAATAGAAGGAAATAGATCACTTTCGAAACTTTTTGAAATGACGAATGGTTGTACTTCTAGTTCTACTGACATTTTTACTTGCACGGCTGAGCAAAGGACAATTGAAATTTTGTTGCCTGGTTCCAACTTTTACTTGCGGGTCATTGCGACGTTAAAATATTTGAATGCGGGAGATTTTATACTCCCGCACGGTAGCGGACTGGCAAGCAGGAGATTTACCAAAATTTCAATGTTTGTGCGGGAGTCTCCCTTACAAAATGGGAGGGTTTGCTGGAAGTCTGTGAACTTTCTGTTCTGAGGTCGTCATGAATATTAAACCCCATTTTACTACCAGTAGGGACAGTACTAAAAGTTGTTTAGCATTTTCATACTTATACTACTCACAAACAAAGCATCATATGGCTGAGTAAATAACAAGATTGTTATATCTCATATAAGCATGATGTAAAATACATCATCATCTAAAACAAAATTGACACTCTAACTGAGCATGAACAGGTTGTCATGGGGATTCAATAATTCACAAATGAGAAAATAAAAACAATGCACTATTATTGTTAGTTCACATCACATGTCCTTTTTTGGCCTAGGTATCCTAGAATTGACTGAAGATTAAAAGGTGGTCAGATAAAACATAATAAATACAGCAAAATTTATCTACTGGAGAATGAAGTGCCAGAAATTAAGATAAATGTGTACTTACTGGAGTACTAAAGATGAGTGAATTCAAAGGAATTCCTTCACTAACATACACATCAAAAGTATCTGCTGGTATAACGGGAGGTTTAACTCCAGTACCTGTTACTGTAATTTCAACAGGAACTGTTGTACTCCTGATTAAAAAAAGATTGGAATTAAAAAGATAAATGTCACTTTAATTTCTCTCACACACACCCACGCACGCATGCACACACACAATCAAACATTCCACTCACACAATGAAACATTACACTCTTCCACAATCAAACAGAACACACACCAACAAACAAACATTACACTCACACACTGAAACATTACACTCACACACTGAAACATTGCACTCACACACTGAAACATTACACACACCCACAATGAAACATCACACTCACACAATGAAACTACACTCACACAATGAAACATTACACTCACACAATGAAACATTACACTTACACAATCAAATACGACACTCACACAATCAAACATTATACACATATACTATAAATACACAGACAAGTGTATTGGGATTGGGTATATAGGACCAGTTAGCTCACTAGCTAGAGCAGCTGCATAGATTTCAACAGGCTTGGGTTCAAATCCTACCCTGGCTGTGCACTTCTCATTTTTACAAATGGAGCTTAACATGGAGTGACTAGGGCTGAAATTACCATAGTGTAATTTGCCGACAAGAAAGGATGTCCATAAAAATTAATTAGAAAACAATGCCAATGATTGAACATTAGGAGATAATCCTTTAGCAATTTATGACAAGGAATAAATAGCATGGTCTGATAATAAAACTGGATATAAATAATCATGTGTAGGTATGAATATAATGAACTTAAGACATGAATAATAAGGATTTGAACATACTTATAACAATCATAACCCTATCATATATACATACTGACCTTCTATCAGTTATCTGAACAGCTTGGTCAGTGGCTTCCACGATAATAATGAAAGTTTCACCCTCAGTTACTGTTCCATTACAAAATATTGAGGCCCCATTTGTTGATGGTTGAATATAAAACTTTGAAATTCCATTATTTGAAACCAATTGAATTGAATATACAATTTGCTCATTTGGTGACGACCTATCACGATCTGTTGCCCTTACCTGTATAAATGAAATAAATCTTGATGAAGAAATTATAATAGAATATTAATTGATATGGAAAAACAAGCCTTAGAGATCATCCATATCAATATTAACTGGAGAGTAGAAAACTCAGTTAAAACTCTAGTTTAAGCCAAGATAAATTTTTACCCTACACATGACAATTATGCCAAATTCACATCGCAGTTTCGGTGCCATATTTAGAACTGTACATATCAACACGTGAATAGGGGAGTGCCAGATGACAATTCTTCTATCATTATTTATTCATCATTCATGCTTTGTGTTTAAAACATTTAAATATAACTTAACTTCTTTCATTATCTTTGCGGTTCATTCAAGTATCACTACTGAGACTGCTTTTGCAATCAATAGTACGTTATGTACCTGTTGAAAATTGGAACAGTCATTGCGTAATTCCCACCATAGTGGATGACATTTTATTATTGCGAATGACAGCCCCTACTCAATTTGAATCATTTTCGCTCAATCATTTGTATTGATAATGATGGAAGATAGTCTTTGATTATTAGAAAATTTATTTCTGCCACTGAAGCCTTCATTATAAACTATAATTCCATTTCATTAAAAATAACAAAGATTTTCCAATTTCTGAAGTGAGCCTCATGGACAGTAGTTTTAGTTTTCTCATCAAAATTTAAATTTGACCATTTTAATAGGGTGGCCAAATTATCAAATTTACAGTACGTATCAAATCTTATGACATCAGCCTCCCTCCCTTTTTTGAAGAAGAGTTTATACATAACTCCCGTTGCATGATAAAAGATGGCAAAAAAGTGTAAATTTTCACTTAATCAACACAGGTGACCTACAAATGATGTTTTATTTGACGAAATACAAAATATTTGGAAAGCTAATTTAGAGTTTAAAAATGTGAAAATATGCTTAGTAATACTACTTACATCAAGTATATATTTATTGTTGGTGATATAATTCCCTTCTAGAATGGTATCACTGTATCTTGCCGTATCAAACACTGGGGAGTTGTCATTGATGTCCAAGATGTTCACAGTTACCATTGCTTGACCAGATCTGGGATTAGATGTGCCTATCTCTGTAGCAACAACCTACATAAAATGATAATGTCAAAATGTGGCATCAAGAATTTTTGTAAATATTTGTATAACGGTTTCTTTATAAACTTAAATCCATATAATGTATACCTGGACATTGTTTCTCCCATTTAATTTTCCCCTAAGATGAGATGGCAAAATTAAAATGAAAGCCAAATGGAAGTATATCATGTACCACATGATACCCGACAATGTTTGTGTGGGACTATTGTTTCTATTAGTGATAGAATGGCGCTAGCAGACAATATCCCGCTGAAGTTATTTTAAAATTTTCTTCTGCTTGGTAACCGGAAGGTTAAATGTGTCAGAAGAGAATTGAAAATGCAAATGGCAGCGCCCATGGGTATGCTGTATTTACAACAAATTTGCGTTTGAATTCTGATATATTATTAATGGGATATACCTTAGAAAGTTTGAGTGTGACTTATGAGAAGGGAGACAGCTAATATTCATTCATGACAACTGAAAGTAGCCATTTTATTTGACATTTTTTACCAATCAGCTGGGAACCATAATGATTGATTGGTACGTAACTTACGTAAGTATTTCACACAGCCTGATTTTACACGATGCAAGTGACAAATTGTTTCTGATAGGAATATCCGGTGAAGGCAAACAAATCGACCTGTTTATCAGAGATGCTTGACAAAGTTGCACTAGGCCTGACTCTCTTTTTTCTGTTGTAACTACGAAGGGAACTTTCATTTTTGAGGTCTGTGGTTCTGGTCATAACATCATAACATGACCTACCGGTAGATATATTGTGATATGGGCCTGTAGGCTGTACAGCATGCTACAGATGTAGATTTAGTCTTGTGTTTCCGATTTCTTTCTGCGATTTTTGGTTTTGTTTTGTGGTAATGTATGGCTTTTAAGATTAAATAAATAAGAAGTAAATGTGTGATATTCTATTCCTTATTGATTCATTTATGCATTCCTACGCCAAAATGTAAAGTGGTTAACACTCGGTTCACGTGACTGCATGTACTGACAAATCCAATACATCACTCTATATACTTGCAATGAAGGGAATTGCAGTCAGTATGTAAACATATTCCATTACTATTGGAGATACTAGTACCGCACAAACGTTATCAGTTATCATGTGATACTTGAGTTAGTCCTATTTTCAAGCTAAATGATTGAAGCACAGACACAGTAGTGCCATTCATGAGAATATGGTGATTAAGCTTGAATTTAGGACAGGATGAATTTGTTTTCCGTCATAAAAGGGCAAAAATAACTTGGGTGAAATAACTATACCGGTACAGTGTGACTATTAAAATAGTTTTATTTTAAGAATAAAGTATGCAAAGATCCACAAGCCTGATTCTTTATCAAAAAAATAAACATCTTAAAAAGCAATAAATACATACTAAATACAACAACATAAATGGAATGTAGATGTGATTTAGTCTTGCCAGAGACATGTATGCCTCGGTTTACCTGTATGTACATTTATACATGTACAATACTATTTACCAATGATAATCTGTCAAAACAAAATCTTTGGTAAATAAGTCAAGTTGGGCTTTTAATTTTAATTTAAATTTTTAATTTTTCAGTCATATGGTGGTGGCCAGAGAGAACCCGGTTACAACATTCTCAGGAAGAGACCACCAGCCTTCCGCATGTAAACTGGCAAACTTTCTAATAAAATCAGCTTCCAGCAGGACTCAAACTCGTGCTGACTAGAAGTGAGAGATTTCACAGTTTACAGTATGGACTCTAGTCTAGAAATTTAGTTCTGTCCTTGATATTTTCTTTCGTTAATAAATAAGACATTAATTGAAAATAAATACAAGTAAATCATTATTTAAATTTGGTAAAATGACAAATAAATCCATAGAGTGATATGGAAATGAAGACAGCCTGTCAAGGTAACAGGTCAACTAGACAACAAGTCAAAGAGGCCTTTTGAATATTTTGAATGTCACATCTTCATGACAAAAAATAATGTATTACACGTGTTTCTGTGTGTGTGTGTGTGTGTGTGTGTGTGTGTGTGTGTGTGTGTGTGTGTATGTGTGTGTGAGATATGCAGATTATCTTAATTTGAATCATACAGTAAAAGTTTGAAATTGTATTGTTTCATAGTCCACAGGAGCTGCGAGCAAAACATATCCATCTTCCCGTATATTAAAGATTCCTGTTCCTATCACATTCCAGGTATACATCTGTGTCTCTCCAGGTGCCTGCAAACAAAATGAATACAAATTGTAAAGCGGCCAAGAAAGGATAAAAGTTTGGCATATTAACTCATGAACCCTTGTGGTCACATTTAGACACACCTGAATTAGTCCCAGCAGATAGAATGATGTACTGTCATGATTAAGCAGTGAACAAATTAATATTGCTTGTGAAATTATTGTAGAATTTAGAGACAAAATAATACACTTAAAAATTCAGACAGTGGACTTAACCATTCTTTGAAATAGATGAGTCCAAATGTGGTAAAAACCAATTTTTTTGCATTGCAGAGTTTTTGAAATTAGTATACCAGAAAAACCAATTAATTTTACAAAAGTCTGATGAAATCTATCTGATAACTGGTCCAAATGACCAGTAATTTTCCATTTCTTTTCAATCGTGTATATATACAGACCAGTAAAAAAATTCTTTGACCAGTGGAATACCTTTATTCACTGGTCTGGTTGACCGGTAATTTTTTTTATTTCAAAATGTCTGACATTGGTTATCTACAATTTATTAAAGTATAAAAGAGTGTAATGGCTATTTAAAATTGTGAAACTGATTGAAAAACAGAAAATTAAGGGTGACAAACTCGTGCGAAAAAAAAAATTATTTGCACTAATTCTGTATAATTGTTCATTACAGGCATACAGGCTGTCATATATTAGACCAAGACTTTGAATAAAAAGGCTTAGAAGATTTATTGCCATAGCAAATTTTAACATATCATGCATTTATTGCTTAGAATGAATGAAATATGCCAACGAGTGATATTCTTGCCATTCATGTTAGAATACAAATGTTTACTCGCCCATTATTCACATTCGATTTCTTTTCACAAATACGACATTATAACAAGTTTTTTTAATCCATGATTATCTAAAAACATTTTATTTTTGAATAAAATGTTGGATATTTTAAACTTTTAAAACAAAAAACAGTTCTATGACTTTAACAGGTCTGACGATTCAGTTTTTAAAAGCGTAGGATAGAAAAGGGGATTTAAATGCTTTTTTTCCATTTGCAACTCCATCCAAAAAGAAAATCTTTTTTGACAGTTGTATGCCTTTAATACAGTTTATTTACACCTTCAATATAGAGAGACACGAAATGCAAAAATGGGCCTACTGGGAGGAAACTTTGTATAATAATTGAACAAATTGCTACTGAAAAACTTGACTCTTTATAAGCCCATGTAAACATGATAGAGTTATAGACAAGAGGAAGGCACTCAAATACAACTTGGAAATTGGGAACTAAAATGCATCCATGATATTACTGTACTAACCAGATCTGGATCGCTGACGGAAATTTGTAGTCCTTGACTTCCATTCCTGTTTTTGACTTCAGTTCCAGTAGGAGAATTTTCGAAAATATAACCAGTAAATGGGACAGTCAATACAGGATCAAATGCATTTACAGCATTTACTGTGGCTTTAATAGTAGCATTTGCTGTGAAGTTCTGGAAAGATTTCTCTTTTGCCTACAAAAAATAATTAATTGAAATTTTACTAATTGTTTTTATGATAAAATATCAATTGATTATAATATTGTTAATTATGTAACGTAATAATGGTTATAATAGTACTGTATGCCTGGACATTTTTGTCCCTGGTTATTTTGGCCATATTATGACAGAAAACATATTCATCCTGTCTTAAATTAGTCTTAAATCACCATAATCTCTTGAATGACAGGCACGTCCATGCTTCAAACATTCATTTTAAATAAACCCTCTCATCTAAGGGCAAAAATGGCAAAAATTAAACAGGAGTGAAAATGTTTAGGTATGCAGTATTAGTGATAATAATATTCATAATATTGGTAAGAATAAAAATAATAATATTGACTCATTAACCCTTGAAAAACAATGGACTCTTCTGTAAATCAATGGCTTCAATCGGTCCATATATGTCTGAATGGTAATAATGATCACTACCTAATGTATTAACTCACAGGAATTGGAAACTTTTCTGTAAGTTAAAATGGAAAGTCAAACACCTGACCATAGCACAAACACAGACAATCCCGTGTTTCACTCTCGATTTTTTAATTTACAGATACATTTTCTAATCCCTGTGATTAATTGTTATAAATTTGTGTACCATCATTACAGCCATAAAAAATTATTTACAGTCAAATGTTGATACTATGTTACAAGAACCTAATATAGCCTCTACTGTATCACTGTAAGTATAAAAACTGAATTTGAATTTTTAATAGTGTCTTATGCGACACTCAACACTTTTTCAGTTAGGAGGCCAGTATATCATGGAGGAAGAGAGAATTAGTTGCAATATACCTGAGAAGAGACCACTGGCATTCCAATAGTAAATTGGCAAACTTTATGACTTCATGGTTCAAAGTGCAATGCTCAAACCACTCGACCATGGAGACCCCCATGCAGACCACAAAATAAAATGAGAGTGATCATTCAGATTACGTGGAGGTTATGACAAATACAAATCACATAATTTCCTTTTCATTTTCGATGAATTTCATTTTTAAGTCTTCATTATGACTATTGTTAACCTGCAGGTTACATTCATTCCTTTTAGTGTAACCTGTAAATGGGTTTGAATGATTTCTGTTATTTTGTGGCCTGCCATGTTAAGACTGTTAATCTCACCTGTACAGTGATTTCCAACATAAAGTTTTCACTTCTTAAGGCATTTCTATTAATTGCTTGTACTTGAGAAACTATGGCTCGATACTCAAGATCAGCAGTTGTCACATTACTGGTGATAGCGGTGAAATAACTTTCGTAGCCAGACGGCACAGCTAAAAAATATGAATATTGGATGTTTAAGTATACCATATACTGTAGAATCTTGTTATGGTTTTAATTTTTTCATTTCAGTTTTTTAATTATATCAACAAAAACCATGACAAAAATTTGCATAAATTACACTAAGTAATACTAGTAGGCTCATTCACAAACTTTTTTTTTATTTCAAGAAAATAATGTCAACGAATTTTAACCCCACAAAATTTTATGATGCAGTAATTATGAAAGTACAATTCATTTGTTTCAGTGTTGGCTTTATTTTGGTTATAATTTACACACAATAGTAACATTACCAGGAAAAACTATCATGCCATAAATAGATACCTGTTGAGCTGACCTGGCTCAGTCAGTAGCGTGCTCGACCCTGAATTGTGAGTTCGAATTTGGTTGGTTTCCTGTCTTTCGGATGAGACAGTAAAACCGGGAGGTCCCATGGCACAGATGTCGACATATTAAAGAACCCTCACTGCTCAATGGCCGTAAGTGCCAAGCATAGGAAAAGAGTTTGAATTTGTATAGAAGGCTAGTAGTCTAAACATTGAGCCAACACAGATGGTTACAGAATGACACAAAAATACAACTCCAAATTTCAAATTCAATTTGCTTGGAAATACAGTGGAATCTCGTTATCTTGATATTCACGGGACCGCCCATATTACTTCAAGATATTAAAGATAACAGAAATTTTCAATTCAAATATTTCTGTCTCTATTTGACAATGAATTATATTTCTCACATTACTACTTTATTAAAAATGGATTAAAGTGATTATTTATAACCATTTCACCTCAAGTAAATTGCTTGTGTTTTGCAAGTGAACAGGTAATTAAATACCATGCTTTTGCTCACGTAAAAGTAAAACTTCCACAACAAAATATTAATTTTGAGATAAGAAGAGTTTTTTTTTCTATAATATAAAAATACTTCAGACCACATATTTTACTTTGACATAAGCATAATTTTGAGATAAAAACTGAGTTGTGAGGTATAAGTATATGGTAAAAAATTGTGACTAATGGTTCAACTTTGACATAACTGGAGTTTCAGCTCATCCAATTTTGACATAATGAGATTCCACTGTACATACATACAGTCAAACTTGTTTATAAAGACCACTCAAGGGGACAGGCAAAAGGAGTCATTATAGACAGGTGGCCTTTATAAAGGGGTTTATTAATTATAAAAAGTTAACAAAGGTTATGTTTGAATGGCCTTTATAGGCGGGTGCCCTTTACACAGAAGTGGCCCTTAATGCAAGCTTGACTGTACATTCCAAATTAAGTAGAATTTATTTTACTTACTTCTTATAATGCCAAACTCAATTTCTGCATTCAGTGTATCTTGATCTTTTGCTTTTATCTCAACGAATCCAGACATATTACCGGGATAAGGTTTAAATATCAACGGTCCACCCTGAAAATCAAAATATGCATAATAAATAATATTCACCTGAAATTTCAATGTTTTGAAAATAAAAAGAAATACGCATTATTTTTTACCTTGCTGATGCCTGCTTTGATATTATGTTGCAAAGTAAACATGTACCCTCCAGTATTAATAAGTATAAGATCAGGGATGTGAATGTATTTGAAGTTATATGTAATATTATATATTCCAGGAGATGGGGCAGGACCTTTATATTCACCACTGTATGTGTGCCTCCCATAACAATCGATAATATACTGTATAGCTGTTCAATTTCATGGGGAGAAATTTTTTCGTTTTTTCTGAGACGAATTTATTCATGGGTATTAAATTTCGCGCAAGATAGGTCACAGGAAGTGTCTTTCTCATATTTCATAAATGTAGTGTATTATATTAATGGATATTTAATTTCACACGACCACGAATATAGCAAAATTAAATCTCCCGTGAATAAAAGCAACTATACAGTATATGGTTTAAGGGTGGGGCTGTGAACGGCTTTTAAGTTAATAAAGTAAAAATGTATATATCTGGGGGTGGGGCTGTGAACGGCTTTTAAGTTAATAAAGTAAAAATGTATATATCTGGGGGTGGGGCAGAACCCACATACACCACAGAATGTGTTTTCCCATAACAATCAATAATACATAATGAAATTTGTATATAACGACCTCCTTAGGGACACAAGAAAACCAGTCTTTATAGGGAGGTGGTCTTTCTATAGAGGCTGATTTGTACACAAATGGTACTATTGGGGACAGTAAAAACAGTCTTTCTGACCAGGTGGTTTTTATATATAGGTGGTCACTAAAGCTGTTTTACTATGGATGGGGCTGGACGCCCACATACAGCACTGAATGTGTTTTCCCATAACAATCAAAAATATATATGGTTTAAGGGTGGGGCTATGAATGGTTTTTAAGTTATATGTAAAATATATACTTCAGAGTGAGGACAGGACCAGTAAAGACCCCCTCATACCCAACTAAATGGGTTTTCCTATGACAATCCATAATATATATGGTTTAAAGTTGGGGGTGTGAACGGTTTTTAAGTTATAAGTAAAAATATAAATAAGAACCCTATGATAAAACACCAATAAATGTGTCTACCCATAACAAATTAGAATATATATATGGTTTAGTGGTAGGTATGTGAATGGTTTTCAAGAAATACATTAAAGAATAAATTAAAGTGGTGGGGTATATATCCCCAAAGCACATCAATTGGCACTGATGTACTATGGGACCTCCATTTATATATATATATATATATATATATATATATATATATATATATATATATATATATATATATATATAAACTTGGAATGGCCTAATGTATTTTCACAGAAATAAAACAGTAACAAAAGAACTTACGACAGTATTGGTAGTAAGGTTGGTTACGTATATTGCATGTGGGAATGCTGGGTCTAGATCATTACCATCAGTTACATTTATTGTCAATGTGGTATATGCAGTTCTTCGTTCGCTTACTATTTCAGCTTTATCCTGTACAATTAAAAAATTACAACATAGAAATTTTACTACAACAGATATCGAAGTACCTTTGATATCCCATAAAGAATGCTCATTGCTGGGGCTGTGCAATTTTCAATGGGTCCACTTACATAAAACATATGTATAACTCAAGTCTTTTGAAATCTGATTGGATAAGCAGACCAAGTTAACCTTTTAAACCCTACAGGCCATAAAAGACTTGTCCAAACAATAGAAAAGAGTGTAAGGACATAATTAATTAATTAATTAATTAATTAATAAATGAATAAATAAATAAATAAACAAAAGGCCCAATAGGCCTAAACGGTCACCTGAGAAAAAATTCTTCTCAAGTTTGGTTCAATTAGTCCACTGTTTTTTTTCCTGAGAAAAAATTCTTCTCAAGTTTGGTTCAATTAGTCCACTGTTTTTTCAGAAGACAAATTTCATTTTCATTCACAAATTTTGAAGATATTGACTTAACAATTATGCATACAAAATTTGAAAGTCATCTGATCATTGGTTCATGAGAAGATTTTTAAAGATGTACCAAGTTTTTGTCCCTTTTCTGGCCCATTTTAGGGCCCATTTTAGGGCCCATATGACTATTTTCTCTGTATAATTGACACATAACCTTTAACCAATTGTGAATAAAAACATAACCCTGGAAAAAATTATTTTTTATTAGAACCATATTTTTGTTAAATTTCAATTTTCATTAAAGTTCACATTATATATGTACTTTATAAGCTCTGAAAAATGCATTATACAAAATTTACAGTTGTCTTTTCAAAGTTTATAATATCTTAGATATTTGATCTTCATGAAAGACAATTATACTATTTTTAAACAAAAGGTAGTTTTTTATGTAGAGTATTGCTTTCTAACAACAAAATGGTCACAACTTAACCCCATTTTATCGATAAATTAAAAATTCCCAAACAAAAATCATGACTGTGATAGTTGAAAACAATTATTCCTGCATTAGTGTATACAAAGATATATTCACCCAATAAACCATCAAGTTAATTAATTGCTGTCTATGCCTGAGGCACTTTTGATGCAAGGCCTAAAATGAAGCACATACTCCACAACTGGAGTCCATACTGTGATGTCACACAAAGTTTTGCAGTTTCTTGCAAATATCTCGAAAATGCTTACACCAATTTTGATCAGATTTTCGATGCTGTTCTTAGAATGACAAGTTATATTAATAATGAAATTTCTACTCATAGTGCTCTTTAAGCAGTCACCTCCTCTAAGTAGCCAGTTTTAATTCCTCTCAAATGTATTCCTTATATAGTTATACCCAGTCAGGTGGTCTTAATAGCAAAAAAATATACTGTCTTAGTTTCAGGACAGGAATCTCAATTTTCAAATCATTACAACACTCCTTGAAAGTGGAGATGTCAGCTAAAAACCTTTGGTTCTGATCAGCTAATTCTACATTAAATTTAAAAGGGTATTAGTTGTGTTTACCAAAAAGAAATATTTTGTTTTGTCTTCTTTTACTACTTGTACCTGTTGTACAATAACAAATAAGAGCTATACACAGGTATAAAATGTTATATTCCTATATTTTATGATAATAAGGTCAGGTCCAGTATGGTAGGCATACACAAATAGTAAGGTTAATCAATTGCAATTGAAAAAGTGCCAAATCTGGATTTCTCAGGCAATTTTCACAAAATTAATAGGAATTAATAATTGTTATGCCTGTGTATATACAGTAGAACTTTGATATGTCGAAGTTCAAGGGAACACCTAGAAAAGTTCAAAACATCGGGACTTCGACTCATGGATGGTAGCTGAGAACCACACGTTTTTAGTTTCATAGGTTCTAAAAGGTATACAGTGAACCCGCTTTACAATGACATTCATTATAACGGAATATTCAGTATCCGACAAGAATTGCTTGGGAACAAATGTACATGTACATTTACATAAAAAGTACTCATTACAACAGAATATTCGGTATCTGACTCCAACATTAGATTCGGAAAACAAATGTACAAAACTCAATGTAAATAAATTCTTTACAACGACTTGACATAGAAGCCACCTGCTGATTCGGTTATTGTTATTAGTCTTGATTTTCATCATGGTTGAGATCACACGTAAAAATTAGTGTGTCAATAAAACAATTACACCGTCAATTGTTCTCTGATCTGCACTGATAGGTGATAGGCGTCAACGATTAGCCTGACCCGTACTGCAGTAGGCCTAATGTTTATAAAACAGGTTTCGTTAGAACTGAACCAACATTAAAATACAAGCTGAGTACAAATTGGAAAAAAAAGATAATTAAATAATTATAAATAAATACACATCGTTGACAAGTTTCGTTAAGCTACATGTCCATGCCGATGTGGTTACAATGGCGTATCTTTAAATTACTTCAATTTTTTGCGATAGCTGTAGACATTTTACTAAGATTTTATTTATGAAAGGCATCTTTAATTAGACTGTATCAGCAATCTCTGCGCTTTTTAACTAAGCAATAAATAATCTAACTCAGGTACATTCGGGCATTTTGTACATGATCTGTGCATTTTAAGACATCATCCTTTTACTATATGCGACCAAGAAATAATTGTGCATCAATGTTTACAAGATTATTTTGCATAAATATGACAATTAAATGGGTGAAAATAACTTCAGTCCTGTTTGGGAACAAACATGGTCTTTGTAAAGAGGGTTCACTGTATATGACTGCATCAAAACTATTTCAGACATAAACGGTCATTATAATTAATAATCAGTGCTAAATTTAACTTAATTTTCGTGAAATTAAAACATTATGTGGTTATGAGAAGGAAAAGAATTATAATGGGGCGATTTCGTACACATTTAAATTTTGACTTTGAATTATATGTAGGAATTTTCCTTGTTTTTATAGAAATGGGTCCAAAAAATTATTCGAAACATCGAGAAATTTGACTCATTAAAGTTTGAATTATAAAATGTTTACCAACAGCGTTAAATAACAAAATAATTCAGGACTTTGTGAACAGTTCCTAACATCGAGAAATTCGACTCAATGAAGTTTGACTCAAAGGTCTACTGTATCTCTTTTGTTATTTCTTATCAATCAAAATAGTAAAAAAGTAAAACAAAAATTTTGAAAAAAAACCGGAAGAACTTAAAGTCCTGAAATGCAAGTCCTTTGTCAAATCTGAATTAGTGAATTTATACAAAAATATATATCCAGATGTAAATCAATGTTAAAAACATTCTACGTTGGTATCAGAGACATACGTATATACACATGTATATAACATTGTCACACATTTGTTTCTGTTGTTACAAAAATTAAGTCATTCAAAAGTACCTGCATAATTAGACCTACTCAGATAATATTTCATAGATTTGTTTAAAACATAAACTATTCTGAAATAA
>BROG01000130.1:1287500-1369174 GCA_030159075.1 Atrina japonica | reverse complement strand
TGGTACTTCTTCAATTTTACTTACAATATCGGATTTTCCATTTTTTTGGCAGATATTTTCGACATCTGGTGATCAATTTAAAACTGTCAAAAATATCAGCTTGCTAAATGAATTGCCAGACAACTACTTTTACCTCATAAGTCTGACTGACATATCTTGATTATCTACGGGAAATGAAGGTAATTATAAATAAATACAAACAATTCGATTACACGAGAATATCGTCTAATAATGCAACGACCTCAATATTTATACTTTAAAACTAGTTTATATATTCCTAGTTTCTATAGTTTGATTTACCTAATATTATTTTCCAGATAGGGGCAAGTCAATGAATCAAGGAGTATCATTTCAAAAGATGTTATTGGCATACTGTGATGGGATAAGTTTTGTATGGAATATCGGTTGCACATATTATCACGTTTGTTTTTGTTGTTATATCACTTTCATCCCCTGCCTTCAATTGTATTTTAAGCCAATGCCAAATTTCACCAAAGGTTTCCCACGGATTAGTACAAATAGGAATTGATACCTCTCCCTCGGAGCTTATGTCTGCTTAATTTCCCTCTTTTTCAGAGTTAATTAGTTTATTAATGGAGTATTTTTTAAGAATAAAGATGTAACAGTATAGTGTCTGGAAGCTAAAATAACCTTACATGACTTGTTAAATAATAATAAAAAGATGCTGGGGGAGCATATCCCCTAACATTTATTTCATATATCTTATGTTTGCGGAGGCAATCTTTTTTTGAGATGTGACATATTAGCAGTTGGAGGCATCGTTTCATTTCCGGATGCTAATACAACCACTAAAGGAATAGTATAAATTTATATAAATCCTTTTAAACATATCTAGATCTGCCACTACGTTATACTACAACCTTGATCAGAAAAGCAAAGAAATTGAAAACAAAATTGTTTCTAAAATGATTGAAAATAAATATTCTGTCTTGTGACGTAATGAGAACAAATAATCTGACTTGATAAAATTTGCAAAGCTCTGCCATCAGAATCTACTTTTAATCTTGTAATAATGAGTTTTAAAAATCTCGTAATTACGACTTTTAAAACTCGTTATTACGAGTGTTTATCTCGTAATAACGACTTTTTAAAGTCGTAATAACGACTTTTTATCTCGTTATAACGACTTTTAATCTCGTAATAATGACTTTTTTGAAATCTCGTAACAGCGACCTTTTTCTCGTTATAACGACTTTTAATATCGTTTTAACGACTTTTTATCTCGTAATAACGCCTTTTTTATCTCCTAATTACAATTTTTTTAAAATCTTGTAATAACGACTTTTTATCTCGTAATAACGACTTTTTATCTCGTAATTACAACTTTTTAAAATCTCGTAATAACTACTTTTTATCTCGTTATAACGAATTTGTAAAATCTCATTATAACGACTTTTTGGAGAACATAAAGTCTAATAGAAACTTTTACGAATGCATCCATTTGATAAACTACGGTATTAAATAATTCATTATGTGCCAAATGTTTTATTTTATTTGTATCAATGCTACATTTCAGCGAATACATGCCATATCCTTCAGGGTAATTTCCCTTTCCTTTTAAAGAATCGCCTGATTGATAATCAGTAATTGTACCGTTTCATGATATTTTACAAGTGTTCAAATATTGAAAACTAAATTATAGATATACAAATTTATTCAATACATACTGTCCGAGTGCCTGTTTGAGTTGGAAATTCCAAGAAAAAAGTTGGAAAAGCCAAGATAAAATTGGAATTGCCAACTTAAAAGTAAAACATTCCAAGCAAAACGTTGGAAAAGCCATTTTTAAAGTTGGAAATTCAATGCACTCTGTCCGAGTGCCTGTTTATGTTTGAAATTCCAAGAATAAATTTGGAAAAACAAAGAAAAAAGGTGGAAAAGCCAACTTAAAAGTTAAAAAATTCCAAGAAAAAGGTTGGAAAAGCCAACTTTTAGGCTGGAAATTCAATACACACTCTCCGATTGCCTGTTTATGTTGGAAATTCCAAGAATAAAATTGGAAAAGCCCAGGAAAAAAATTTGGAAAAGCCAACTTAAAAATTCCAAGGAAAAAGTTGGAAAAGCCAACTTAAAAGTTGGAAATTCCAAGAAAAAAGTTGGAAAAACGAGACATAAAAAAGTCGTAAGTTGACCCTACGCTTCCGTAGTTTTGTGATCTGTAGTCCCTTTTTTCGATTTGTTGTCAGTCATCGCTATTCATTGGCTGTGCATTACGTTAGCTTGTCACATTAATGACTTCTAAGGTCCAAACATTGTGTCCATGACACAAGTGACTTTCACTTATTTCTTTGTTTCACGTTAGCTTTGTTTGTGTCATGTTTTTTTTACAATGACTATCTTCCGTAAGTATTTTGTCAACTTTTACAACACTTGTCAGTCTATTATACTAAAGAATTGAAATAGTATACAGAGCACTTATTTTAAAAGTTTGTTCTATGCTTTTATACAATACAGTAAAATGTGATTACTTCATTAGCCATAAATGCACTAAGAATGGCGTCTCAGGAAATATCACGTTTACAATTCTCCCGAGGAATATAATTTGATAATGAATTGCACAACGATCAGATAAGTCCGTGAGATCTACAAACGGTTCTTGAATTACCTAAAACTATACAGAAATTTTAGTGGAATATTGTAATAGTCGGACACATTGTATTGGTGTATACTTCAAAATTATAGATAAGCCCATAATTTACATCTTGCTTAAATGGATAGGGATATCTTATGTGAGTGATGCACTTACAAAACAATATCGTGATGCATGCATTGGTATTGAAAGGTGATCGTGAAATCGAGAATAGAGATTAAAACTGAGAAAATCCTATTTCATCGATCCGCATGTTTATTTATAACCCAATGTTCCACCTAGCTTTAATATGATATTATAATTTCTGACTCAAAATTGAAAATAATCTGTAACTGTAATATCAATTTCATGTCATCATCATTTTTATCTTAATAAAGTACAGTAAAATGTCAATATGACTCCATATGTTTGTTATAGTATCAAATATGGATATTTGTAGCCGAAATATCTCGTATTGAGTAATGGATTATGTTCTCCATAAGATCTGTTGTACGTCATTTAAACTTTAAATGATATAGATTATTAGATTCTTTTCTTACACACATTTCTCTTGGTATAAAGTTACCTGTTTGAAATTGGTTGTTGACTGTGTACCGGATGCGAGCTACACCTTATATGAGATTTGGTTAGTGTTATCGACCAATGGTGGGTGTGACCAGTCAAGAATGGAATCTTCTGGGTTATCCAATATTCACCGTCAGACAGATGGTCTTTTCCCGAGATCATTGTTACCATGAGGTTATCTTCTCCACCATAAAAAAACATACCGCCACCATGTAGCTGAAATATTGTATATAAATATGGTTCAACAACATTCATATTTCAAAACCATATTTTTATATTCTGACATTTCTTACGATTAACACTTTGGTATTAGTACTATCGTATTCGATAAAAATCCATCCATTTGTAAAATCTCCTGTCAGCGCAAGAGTCGAACCCTCGGGAACTCAAGGTAATATTTGTGAGAAAGTTTTCCAGTTTACTTGCGGAAGGTCGGTGATATCTTCCCGGGTACTTTGTAACCAGGTTCCCTCCATCATTAAAATCGCCGCCACCATATAAATGAAAAATTGTTGTGTGTGGCGTAATACAACATTTAAACTTCCATTTGTATCCACGGATATTGTAATATACTTCAGTTTAAGACCCATATGTCTTTTACCTCAGCTGTAACGATATTGTAATATACTTCAGCTTAAGACCCATATGTCCTTTACCTCAGCTGTAACGATATTGCAATATACTTCAGCTTAAGACCCATATGTCTTTTACCTCAGCTGTAAGGATAATGCAATACGTGCGGATTAAGTGATACAACATTACGTAATATGCTGAATTTAAGTCCATTCAACAATTATGGGGAAATAAACAACGATTAAAGTGCCAAAATGAAAACGAATGTTATATGCATGACTTTGATTGATAGATGCATATGTTTTTTGTTTGTATTCGATTTGCTGAAGATGAATTGAGTAAACATTGCACTGTATATTGGCACCGAATTCTCCAAGAGTATTGACAGTTATAATATAAGCTGCAATGATCTTGCAAAAATAAACATACTTGTCATACGAAAGATTGAATGTATAAAATTTTACAACCAATTGAACCTTATGTTAAGTTTAAGTTACATTGACATTGTACAATGGCATTACGTTATTATATTTCAAAAGTAATTCTAAGGTTTGACATATAATATTTTGATAATTGGTCAATTTCATATAAGAATTGTAATTAAGGATTTTTTTCCCAGTTTTTTTTTTTAAAAAAGGAACATACACGAAGTGCTGCACCTTGATTTTTTTGTGTGAGAGGAGAAGTAGTTCCCTATTCTGCTCGGAAATGTTAAATGGAATTAAGGTTTATTTTCTATTTTCATACTATTTTGAAAGAAACTAGTGATATGAAAAATCTTGAGGTTTGATTCGTGGTTATTAATATTCGACCGCTTGGTGGAGGAAGTTTAATCTGTCAGAAGAGAATTGAAAATGCAAATGGCTACGCCCATGCGAGGTCGAGCGACACGTTGTTTACAGCGAATTTCCGTTTGAATGCTAATATTCTACCAATGTAACATACAATAGAGAGTTTGAATGTGACTTAAGAGAAAGGAGACAGCTAATATTTGTTTTTGACAGCTAAAAGTAGCCATTTACTTGACAATTTTACCAATCAGCTGGGAAATGCCGTGATGATTGATTCGTAACTTACGTAAGTATTTCAGCATATAGCCTACTAGCAAATCCATCAAATCAACTGAAATAAGACAAATGCAGATTATGTTGTGAAATAATGTAGGCCTGTAATAGATCCATTTGTTATGTAGGTCAATTCAGTATTTATCAGTTGATCATATATTTTATATCTTATATTTTATATGCTCGGCAATGAGATTGCAGCTGGTGAGGAAACAAGATGGACCTCAGTATTAGCAGGGATTGGAGATTAATTGCGACGTGGATCTGATTTCACACGATGTGAGTGACGAATGGTTTCTGACAGGAATATTCGGTGAAGGCAAAGCGACCTATTTATCAGGGATGCTTGACAAAGTTGCACTAAGCGTAACTCTATTTTTACTATTCAATTGACAAGAAATAATTGTAACTATGAAGTGAACTTTTAATTCTGTGGTCTGTGATGCTGGTAATAACATGACCAAGATCTACTGTCATATGAGTCTGCACAGTGTACGACAGACGTACTCTATATGAATTTTAAGATTAAATAAATAAATGATAAATGGATATGTGATATTCTATTCTTTATTGATTCGTTCATATGTTGAAATTTCAGAGAGAAGACTTGTCGGACAAATAGATGAAAAAGGTTTCTTAAATATTCATACGCCAAAAATGTATACCGGTTAGCACTCGGTTTACATAGCGACGTATACTTAATGTGCATAGTAACCTCTCTATATACTTGCAATAAAGGGAAGTACAATCAGTATGTAAATATTGGCTGATAACAATAAATAATACGGAATTGAAATATTGAAAAAATCACGCCACTACGTAAACACTGCATAAAAACAATATTTCTCACTGAAATACATCGTTATTTTTTGTTTTGCCGTAAGCTTAATCTGTAGCTATGCAATTTTTACTGATTGCAGAGAAAGGAAGGTTTTTACATATTGCATCTATATTTGTAGTTCGTTGTTTTGCTGACAGTATGGCAGAAATGCTCTTCCCGAACACCAAGATCCGTTTAGATTAAGGAACAATCAATTTTCAAACAAATATCCACCGATACATAAGACTGATAATATTATCAAATAATTCCAATACGCAAATATACTTCATTACCGATGTATATAATATGCCAATGCATGATCAACATATGTACATTTCATACATAGAGGCAAACTATTTATTGAGAAGTTATCACAAAGATGACAGGAATTCGTGTTAAATGTCAACGTTACATACATAGAGACAAACTATTTACTGAGAAGTTATCACAAAGATAACAGGAATTCGTGTTAAATGTCAACGTAACATACATAGAGGCAAACTATTTATTGAGAAGTTATCACAAAGATAACAGGAATTCGTGTTAAATGTCAACGTAACATACATAGAGGCAAACTACTTACTGCTAAGTTGTTATCCCAAAGATAACAGAAATCGGTGTTTAATTTCAAGATTTCGCAATATCCATTGTCAGTATAATGACCAATTTTTGTAATTACAATGTTTCACTGACAGAAATTTTCAGTCACCTGTTAGACAGCGGTGTTTGAGTCATCTTTACCAATGGTGACGAGGATTTATTCCGTACTGAATTCACTTAAATTTGACTTTGGAGAAGCGGCAGGTGTATCCGGTCAACAGGGAATTTTTACTCTTCCATGACACCTGATCCCACCTCTAGATTTCCGTGTTTGTCAAATGCTCACCAGATTGGTATATATTTTTTCTCCTAAAAATCTTCAAATAATATTTTGGTATCTGTAATAGTGATATGTACATGTGTAAATATGCAATGTTAAGGTTTCATATTTCTTTGTTGTCTAAAAGTTAACTTAAAATATCATTACTGCCAAATCGTCTAAGCAAATTGATTATAATCTATCACTTAAAATTTGCTAACATGTACATCTTCTCTGGTAATAAAAAGAAAGCTGATGTTTTCTGAGTGGAACAGTTATTAAACTAATGGATTGTGCATGTTTCACTATTTTCATTTCAGTAATATGAAAGTTTTACACACATATAACTTAATATAACTATGACATCTTTATAACCTAGACATGCGCAGTGATTAATCCTCGACCGTGTAGTAGACTTTGTTAACTTTGTTTTAGAGCAAGGCAGAACCCAGTTAAAACCATGATGTCACCGTATAAGTGAAAACATTATTGAGCGTAGAGTAAACTAAATGTAGCAAATAGTATAGATAAGGCAATAATCTTTCATTTGTGCTTTATATTCATTCATCTGTTTAGGGTTCCACTAAAGTCAAATTTAACTGATTTTTCAAAACCAAAATTTGAACTATTTATATTCCCAGACAAAGTCTCAAATAATATAGTTTTTTTGTAAGTCATATTACTATAATCGTTTATTAGAAGAACTTGGATTTTGGTAATCCTACATACACACATAGCCCACTTACAAAGGATGGGATCCTTCAAAATCACGTGTCCGTATTACGTTCTTTAATGTACCTACAACCGATACTGATTTTCAGATACCATATTTATATTGGATACCCAAACTTCACAAAACCCCATATAAGCAAGATCCAGCAAATGTTCAACAAAACCTTTACCTTTACTCCTTACCAATTGTAACGATGTGGTATATGCCAATACCACACGTGAGTAATTTTAGATTGTCCGATTGTAATCTATATGAAAAACCAAGTCAGATATATAACAAAACAAATTTATTTAGAAAATATAGAAAAAAAATTGCATATATATGAAGGACGAAAATTACTCCAACAAACTAAAGTCATACAATAGTTCCAATTTGTCTCCACGTTTAGGCCTAGAAATAGCGATGATAATACTTGACATTTAAACAAAAAAAAAACCACACAAATTACACAGTCTGCATTCCCGTAGCGGAAAAAAAAAAGTGACGTTGGTTAAGTTCCCAATTTGCGACACACATGTTGGTTACGAGTCCCAGCACTAGAAAGGAAACTTCTCGACCTTCGCTCAATTTGCGACACCTTTACACACATGATTACCGAGAAACACAAAGTAAGTTAGCGTAAATTTCATCCGAATATTTTCCCACGTAGATATACGATATAGATATAACCGTAGGTAAAGGAAACTTCTAAAACAGGTATCAAGCTGGAGAATTTCCACCCGAAATTGAAACTCATATGTGCGGTAATTTCAATGCACAGTTAATTTGGATCAACCTCGGAAAACACATATCTAACCACTTTTCCACCAAATAAGTCAGAAACTGCGCTCCATGAATGCAGAGACTGAGCCATCGACGAAAGTTAATTTAACGCCGCTGTACTAGCGTAAATTTCATCCGCCTCGCCCATGAAGGTGTCTCGTCCAACTCGCCAGATTCTACTGACTCTCCGTTTTATAATGGATTCCGTGCTTAACAATATGTGCCCCTGAAAACAAAAACACTCGTAAAACCAGTTCGCCAAATATAACCGTGAAGTACATATGCACTACCAAAAGTCAGCGGGAAATTCAAATTCGTTACACCAATATACTAACAGCCGTTAAGGAGAAACTTCAGCAGTACTGTGCAGTTGCTTATTTCAGAAGCTGAAAATCAGATGTAGATACTTAAAAATTCTAAATAACTTTTAGAAAATTTTAGAGCACATAATCTTTCTCAGGTTCACAGTATCAAAACATACGACTTTTCTACTTTTTACACAACAATTCCACATAATGAATTAAAAGAGAAACTCTTTAGCATCAAAGACAGCTGTTGTTTTACTGAAAGTGTTACCCGGAAATTTAAATACCTAATGATTGGTTATCATGATACGTTTTGGTTTCGATACAACGTAAACTTGTGTAAGCAGCTTATTGGCTAGTTGCTTAGCTCTCAGAATAAAACATTCATAAGAATAGCATGCCCTGGCATAACGTATAAGTTGTGAAATGAAAACGCCATTGGCAGGAGAAGATGAAATATTACTACTTAGAAACGGGACGTTTCTGATATGGAAATTGAAATCGTCTCGTTTTTCACAGAGGGATCTGTGGAACAGGTGTAAATCTAGGTAAGAAGCAGATATGTTGCTCTTTGTCGTCTCATTGATCTCTAGCTCAACAGGATACATCTGGCCGAGGTAATTCTGAAATTCTGAATTATTTATGGACAGAACATCGTCGATATACATGTAAGTGATATTGAAACGAGATGCTAACTGTTTGTTTCCTTTAAAGAGCAGAGACTGTATAAATTCGCATCATATGAATACAAAAATATGTCATCCAAGAGAGGTGCACAATTTGTACCCATAGGAATGCCGACGATCTGTTTGAAAACTTTTCCCGCAAAAACCACGAAGATGTTTCTACTAGAAACCCCAGCGTCTTGATAATATCGTCTTCAGTGTACTTGTTATTGGAGTGTTCCTTGAAAAAAAATAAGGTTGTTCATGACCTAACACCAAATATTTATATCTGTGATTTCCATTTTTGTATACAAAAGAGTTTTGTAAAATAGATGTTAATCTGTTTTTGAGTTTTTTAATGAGGGATTGTTGTGTAAAGGGTAGAAAAATTAAAAGACCTGATGCTTGTAATATGTTTGAAATTTTTTAAATGTTCCAACAATTCCTTTGAATTCTTTAGGATCCATATCTGATTGACTACGCTTCTTGAGTAGGCCGTTTTACGGTACTTCTGAAGACCTTGTTTAATATGTGTTAGAAGTTTGGTAAGCAAAATAGATAAAGGCTTGGTGGAACACTTAGATGACCCCGCAATCAATCGGTGTTTATAGGGATTTTTGTGCATCTTCGGAATCCAATATATATATGGCAATTCAAGTTCCGTGTCACTTGTGGATATTCCAAACGAAGCGAGAACGGATTTATGATTATTTAATATTTCAGAGGTAGAGAAATCGGTTAGAGAGTATGTAGGAATTCCAGGAAGTGTGTTTAGTCCAAGTTCCTCTTGTACGATGTTGAAGTAGTATCGCCTGCATACAAATGTGAAGTTGTTAGATGCTTTGTCAGCAGGAACGATGATAAAATTTGCGCTCATGGAGACGGGACAGTTCTCTGACAACATCAGGGTCACGAAAAAAAATTGAATTGTGTTTTGTGTTGACACAATGTTTAAGTCGTCGAATTCTTCGTTTAAGAACATTACTGATCGACTTAAACCACTTCGAAAGAGTATCAGGTTCGACATATTCTTTCTTAGCCCAGCGTACTCTTCACATGCGTCCATAATAATTTCAAAGTTTTGGCGCCATGTAAACGATATAGGTTCCCTATATTTTGGGCCTTTGGATAAAAGATCTCTCAGTTTTCTGTTGCGCACATTTTTGAGATCACCTGTCATAACATGGTCACATGGAGAGTACATGAATTCAAATGTAGAACAGGTACAAGGCGGAATGTTCTGGGAAAGGCTGGGTAAATTGAGTTGCTACAAATATGCCTTGTAATTAAAGATCTTAGAGGCAACTGAACGCGTACTATTGGAGCTATAGGAACCTACATGGTGAGTCTTTGTATTGGAAGTATGGAGGAGATCTTACTTTGGACAGATTTTTGGTTCAAAAATATTGCTTGTATTCAAAGCGTCAATGCCCTTATTAGCAAATTTGAAGCAATGAGATAAAGGCGGTGCGATTCCTCGTTTCTTTATGTTCATTAGTCCTGACAGCTTTGAATAATCTGTTGTATGAAATGTCCAAAATAGATTCCATGAGGTCGATACTCTGGAGAACCAACATTAGTAAAAAATACTGTTATCGTAGACTTGTACAGGTCATGTATTTTTTCAACGGGGTTCCCTATGAGTACAGTTTTGTACGAATCTGATGCTGACCTAATTGACGATTGACGAATGGTAGAAGACCATCGAATGAGACATTATGAATCTCGGGCTTGTTATTTTTCCTTGAGCCATGGCTGCGATGTCTCCTACTTGTTCGGTCAAATAAGTTTAAAACATTTACCGATTGTCATCCAGGACTGGTAAGATTCGCTATGCTATCGACATGATCGTTGCATCCATATAGTGCAGCGATTCCCAGCTGTCGAATCCATTGTTCTTCCCGTTTTTGTCGAAAAGGGGTGCTTAAGTTGGGGTTGTTTGTGGGATGATATATCTTTTCTAAAATATGGACTCTCAGGGAAAGGATAGAATGATCAGGCAGATTAAAATGTCTTTATAGTAACTGGCTACCGCTATGATTAATCCGGAATCGATGTCCGGACATTCTACTACTCAACTTTCCCTTTGTTTCACCCACATATAATATCCCACAAAGAGAATATTCAACAGCGTATACTAAGTTGGTAGACTTACATGAAAATGTGTTGAAAATGAACGTTTTGTTAGGTTGGATGTAAATGAATTGTCAGTAATGAGTATATGACAAGTTTTGCCATTTTGGCAAAATTGACACATTTTTTTATAGTGGGCGACGTGTCAGCCATTATGTTACTTCTTTTGACTGACATTCATGAAGATGTACTACCCGACAAGTATCCTCGGGGACAACGAGTCCACCTGCAGCGATACATTAAAAAGTAAAATTGAAGAAGTTTGGAGACGTGGTTTTTCAACAAATTGTTGGCTGACCTGTTCCTTTATTCATATGAAGAAGACTTCATTCAGAAACCGTTGAATCAAATGCAATAACAGAGACATAGATCCTATATAACACATTATATATGTCTCTGGGGATAAGAAAGGGCTTCAGAATATTTTTTTGAGATAATGTAGTTTTATATGAAATATAGAGTTAAAGAAAAATAGTGCCTAATTACTTTTTGCAAGTCTCTGTGACTCAATACTGGTAACACAGAATATAACGATTTGTCAGAAATGCAAGCGGTTTACCAATATTGTTTAAATATAAGTGACATTTTTATTGAATGCGTGGCCTTCCATACAATTTAGTGGTGGACACAAAATGTCTATACTATTTACTCTTATTTGCTATATGCATATATGACTATCATTTATGTAGTTAATCATCTCATGTAAACTGAAAATTAAAAATAAACGAGTTTTGAATAATATTTTAAAAACATTTTAAGCTCATGGCTGACATCGGTCAAATTGTTTGTTTCATATCGTCAGATCTCGTTCGATGTTTGACACAGTATTAAAATGGATATTTTCTAATTAAATAGACAAGCATGTATTTAATATTTCCTGAATATCTGTACTTTTTCTGTAAATCGGTCTTTCTACGTCTCTGCGATAAAAAATCAGCTGAATATCACCCAACCGGAAGTTGCTACTGAAAAGTTATCGATGTAAATAACGGTGTTTCACTAACGGAACGTTTCCAAAATCTGTTTGAAACTAATTTTGGTTTAAAATGAATAAAACAAAAATACGAAAGAGCGTACTAGTTTACATCTACTTTCACATTCTACCAGCACCAACGATAGATAACCTAGTAGTGAGAATAATCCAGGGAAATGTCCCCGCAACATACAAAGCGTACACGGATTAAATCTAAAGAGAATGTAATAAATTCATAATAAATTCATAATCGATCTCTTGTATATGAAATCCAAACGGTAGCGTGTCGTGATGTTCCAAATCGGCGCGGTCAGCAGCTGTGGAACACGATGGGAAAATCAAAATATCTCATTAAATATGGATATTTAGTTAAAAAGATATCCAGCTTGCCCTTCAGAAAACGCCAGCAACAGTATATGCGTATTATGTTACGACAAGGTGCTCTTTTAAAGCTGTACATTAAAAATATTTATTTTTTCAAATCAATTACAAACTAACACTATTCTAACAGTACACACAAGTCAAACACAAGACAGAAAGTCTGTACAAACTTTAAATAGTATGGCAAATATCAAGGTTGCTTTCTTCATACTTAAGTAATAATTACTTGGTGTTTATCCTTCTTTCTCTTACTGAAATTTGATTTTAGCGGAAGCTTAATATTAACTGTATAAACAGTATCTTTCTTATCGGAAATTAAAATGACTGTTTATCAAACAATCGTCGGAAATGTTCAAAGGTTGATGTTTAGAAAATTAAATTCATCAGGAATCACAAAATATTTCTTGGTTTTCCGATGATGACTTTTCTGTGACATGTAGGTATAATTACATCAAGGATAGATATATATTACATCAAACAATAGAACAATCTAAAGATAGCATGACTGTGTTTTACGACTACATTCATTATGTATGATGAAATTCAAAATATATTTTAATATTTTTAATAATAATACCAATACATCAACTTGTAATTTCACAGCAATGATATTGTTTCTCTTGGGTTTAGGAAAACATTTAAACGTATCAATTTTCGAGTTTTATTACGCTGTATACAACTAAATAAAGTAGAGGACTATCAATAATAAATCAGTAATGACACACGGAGCATGACGACTTACTTTATTAAATTTTGTAACCACAGAGTCAGTAACTGAAAATTTCATCATAAAAATTAAGTACAAAGGTATCCATTTCTGCTAATGGCTTTTTTGTAATTGAAACTTTAGTATGCCATTGTAAATAATCAAATTATTTTAGCTCACCTGAGCATAGCTTGTGATCACGCCTTATTCGGAGTACGGCGTCCGTCGTTAACTTTCTGACTTTTCCTCTGAAACCCCTAAAGGGAATTTTTAAAGATTTTTCAGATTTTGTAAGATTTCTTTATTTGAATTATTATCCAATTGTGCAATTTTCATTGGTTGTTTTTCTATTTTATTATGTTCTTTTTCTTATATGATGAGTATGATGTTGTTTTCCACGAACTTTCATGAAAAGATTGTCTAAAAAGTTGATAATTAATAGTTCATAGACGGATTTGGCAATGCATTCAGATTTATCATTTAGCCTTGTATTATACCATTTTTTTCTTACGGAAATATACATCTATTTGAGCTCAACTGCTGAAGACTTATTGACAGAAACGATCGTCTTGAGCATTTGTAAAACTATAACTTTAGTATTGCGTATGATATTTTTGATATCAGATTTATCTATGTGTTCAATATTCTCTGGATTATCAATGGGTACTGCATATTCGTATTTTTGTAACTTTGGTATTATGTTTGTATTATTTTATAGTATTTCAATTGATAAATTTATATCTTCGATATATACTATGTCGTTTTATAAAGTTATTAGAGTTATTAAATTTATTTCCAAAGACCATTACCTCAATTAAATTCATTAAATCTCAAATTTATAGATGTTACCGAATTTTAAGAGCGATATCCAGGATCATTTTAGAATGTAGACAAATACGGATATAATGATTACGAACAAAAGTATACTACTAATCAAAACGTGTTGTTTTAAATGCCTGAATATCTTTTGGAGTCTTGATGTACTTCTTGGTATGTATCAATCATTTTTACCGTTATCTAGATCAATTAATTTTGCGAACCTTGTATTATTATTATTCCTCTGTAGGCCGATGACACTCGTAGTGGGTAGCAACTTCTCTTGTAGGCCGATGGCACTAGTAGTGGGTAGCAACTTCTCTTGCAGGTCGATGACACTCGTAGTGGGTAGCAACTTCTCTTGCAGGTCGATGACACTCGTAGTGGGTAGCAACTTCTCTTGCAGGCCGATGACATAAGTAGTTCCCGCTAAAACAGATGACATTAGTAGTGGACAACAATTTCTATTGCAGGCTTATGACTCTAGTAGTGAAGAGTAACTTTCTTTGCAAGACCAGTTTTATCATTGTCTGGCATTATAGCACCATTTGCCCGGTGACACTACTGGTTGACAGCACATTCATTTACAGACTGATTTCACTAGCAGTGGATATCAACTTACTATAAAGTCCGGTTTCACTATCGGTTGAAAGAAGTACGCCTTCTGACCAATGACATTAAATATAAACAGCTTTCACTGTAGAAGTGCTGGTAGGCAATTACTTCCCCTGTAGTCCAAGGCATGTTTGGTCGGCGGATACTTACCCTGCAGACCAAGCTACTACTGGTAGGCGACTATTTCCCCTGTAGACCAAGCCAATACTGGCAGACAGCTACTTCCCCTGCTGATCAAGCCACTACTGGTAGGTAGCTACTTCCCCTGAGACCAAGCAACTACTGGTAGGCGACTATTTCCCCTGTAGACCAAGCCACTACTGATAGGTGGCTACTTCCTCTGCAGACCAAGCCACTACTGGCTACTGCTAGTGGACAGCAACTTTCTCTGTATATCGATGACAATTTAGTAGACAGCAACTTCCCCTGTATATCGATTGCACTTTTAGTGGACAGCAACTTCCTATGTATATCGATAACATTTTAGTGGACGGCAACTTTCCCTGTATATCGATGGCACTTGTACTGGACGGCAACTTTCCTCTGCATATCGATGACAATTATAGTGGACAGTAACTTTCTCTGTATATCGATTGCACTAGTAGTGGACAGCAATTTCCCCTGCATTCCGAGGGCAATTATAGTGGACAGCAACTTCCCCTATAGACCAATAACTCTAGTAGTGGACAGCAACTTCCCCAACAGATCAATGACTCTAGTAGTATGACATCAACTTCTTCTACAGAGCAATGACTCTAGTAGTGGACATCACCTTCCTCTATAGATCAATGACTCTAGTAGTGGACAGCAACTTCCGCTACAGATCAATAACTCTAGTATTGGACAGAAACTTCCTGTACAAATGAAGGGCTCTAGAAGTGGACAGAAACTTCCTAGACAGATGAAGGACTCCAGTATTGGACACAGAAACTTCCTGTACAGATTAGGGACTCTAGTAGTGGACAGAAACTTTCTAGACAGATCAATGACTGTAGAGGTGTACAGCACCTTCCTCTACAGATCAATGGCTCTAGTGCTGGACAGAAACTTCCTGTACAGATGAAGGGCTCTAGTATTGGACAGAAACTTCCTAGACAGATGAAGGACTCTAGTAGTGAATAGAAACTTCCTCCACAGATCAATGACTGTAGTGATGTACAGCAACTTCCTCTACAGATCAATGGCTCTAGTATTGGACAGAAACTTCCTCTACAGATGAAGGGCTCTAGTATTGGACAGAAACTTCCTCTACAGATGAAGGACTCTAGTAACGAACAGAAACTTCCTCCACAGATCAATGACTGTAGTGATGTACAGCAACTTCCTCTACAGGTCAATGGCTCTAGTATTGGACAGTAACTTCCTCTACAGATGAAGGACTCTAGTAGTGAACAGAAACTTCCTCCACAGATCAATGACTGTAGTGATGTACAGCAACTTCCTCTACAGATCAATGGCTCTAGTATTGGACAGAAACTTCCTGTACAGATGAAGGGCTCTAGTAGTGGACAGAAACTTCCTGTACAGATTAGGGGCTCTAGTAGTGGACAGAAACTTCCTAGACAGATCAATGACTCTAGTATTGGACAGAAACGTCCTGTACAGATGAAGGGCTGTAGTATTGGACAGAAACTTCCTGTACAGATGAAGGGCTCTAGTAGTGGACAGAAACGTCCTGTACAGATTAGGGGCTCTAGTAGTGGACAGAAACTTCCTAGACAGATCAATGGCTCTAGTATTGGACAGAAACGTCCTGTACAGATGAAGGGCTCTAGTATTGGTCAGAAACTTCCTCTAGAGATGAAGGGCTCTAGTAGTGGACAGAAACTTCCTGTACAGATTAGAGGCTCTAGTAGTGGACAGAAACTTCCTAGACAGATCAATGGCTCTAGTATTGGACAGAAACGTCCTGTATAGATGAAGGGTTCTAGTATTGGACAGAAACTTCCTCTAGAGATGAAGGGCTCTAGTAGTGGACAGAAACTTCCTGTACAGATTAGGGGCTCTAGTAGTGGACAGAAACTTCCTAGACAGATCAATGGCTCTAGTATTGGACAGAAACGTCCTGTATAGATGAAGGGCTCTAGTATTGGACAGAAACTTCCTCTAGAGATGAAGGGCTCTAGTAGTGGACAGAAACTTCCTGTACAGATTAGGGGCTCTAGTAGTGGACAGAAACTTCCTAGACAGATCAATGGCTCTAGTATTGGACAGAAACGTCCTGTATAGATGAAGGGCTGTAGTAATGGACAGCAACTTCCTCTACAGATGAAGGGCTCTAGTATTGGACAGCAACTTCTTCCACAGATCAGTGACTGTAGTAGTGTACAGCAACCCCCTACACATCGGTGACACTAATAACTGAGTCTAGAGCAATTTATTAAAATTAGTAATCGTGGTCTAGAAAACAGTTTGTTAACTAGTTTCTAAAAGGTTTTGATAAGTTATATATGATCAAATAATTAAGAAACAATGTTAACGATTGTTTTTCAATATTTGAAAAGCATTGAGTATATATGCAATGGATCTTAAAAAAAATTATTTCATTTGGTACCGGAATGTTTCACGTGTCAGAAGAGAATTGAACATGCAAATGGCCGCGCCCATGGCTATGCTGTATAATGTATTTACAACGAATATTCGTTTGAATTCTGATATATAAAAAATCGATCTGTTTATCAGAGATGCTTGACAAAGTTGCACTAGGCCTACCTCTCGTTTTCTGTTCAACTGACAAGTAAAAATTGTAACTAAGAAGCGAACTTTCATTTCTGTGGTTCTGGTCATAACATGACCTAGATATATCGCGATATGGCCTGTAGGCTGTATAGTGTGCTACAGGTGTAGATTTAGTCTTGTGTTTCCGATTTCTTTCTGTGATGTTTTTTTTTTTGTGGTAATGTATGACTTTTATGATTAAATAAATAGAAGTGGATGGATGCTCCGTAATGACACCTGATCTGTTACATGCATTTCCTATAGATATGTGTTTGACCAATGTTTCTGTTATACTTGCCTTTCGAGTGTCGCTTCTGCTAACAATATGGAGTCTGAATTTTTCTGATAAGATGGCATTCACAGATATAAGCTTCTGAATCAAAAGAAGAAAAAGCCATTAATTTGATATTTAGATTTTGTCAATTAATAATGAAAATTTTAAATATGTAAATACGATATTCTAGTATTTAAATGAAACAGAAATTAAAAAAAGACAACAGAATTTAACACATACGCTTCAAACTTGGATATCTTAATGAGTAAAGACCTAGATTCAATAAAAATGTTGGGCGGCTTTTAAGACATGTTATTTTAAAATGATATATTTTTATTATATCATATTGCTCGATGGTTTGGCAATGGATGTTACATGGCACACATTACAATGATTTAGAATTCGGTAGCGTTTGGTACGCGAGAGGGAGTTATAGATTGATGTCAAACGAAAACCACTGTTGTACATAACCAATCAAGTTAGGGGTATCTTGATGATTTACAGCTGACGTGTGTTACTTATGACACATGTTGATGCGGTTATCATAAAAAGAACTTCAGTGTAATGAATCGTGTAAATCTAGTACTTAATGTTCATTTTATGAAAATATCGACAATTTATATAAATTTAGGTCTGTGTGTCTAAGGCTTATTCATTTACTGCTCAATAATTAACATTTTAAGCTGTATTTAAGGATATTGTTTTTTCATTTTTTGAAAGCATTGAGTATAAATGCAATGGATGAAAGAAAAAAATCTTTAAACATAGATACTCGTTATAAATGGGTTTAATTGATCATTTACAAAAACTTACCTTAGTGTATTTTTTGTATTTAAATGAAATTAAATCATTAAAATATTGTAACAGTTCTAGAAAATTGAGAATTAAGAAGACTTGAAAATATATATTGTACAAGTCAGTACCGTTGATAAGGATAACTGTATAAAATGTGAATTGAGAATATTAATATATTAAATGATATATCTGAACGAACTAGAAATCAAAGACTCACAAGAATCAAATACATATGCTTCCTATTTGGACATTTTACTTACTATAGACAAACCGGGAAATTAACTATCAGGCTATGCGACAAACGCGACGATTTCGCCATTCCCATTGTTAATTTGTCAAATCCCGCTATCACCTACGCATAGTGTTTATAGCTCGTAAATAATCCGATATGCCAAGACGTGTTCAACATATGAACATTTCATATACAGAAACAAACTACCAACTGTTGTCACAGGGATATCGAGAACTGCGTTTGATGTTAACGTTCCGCGTATTTTACAGTTGGTTTAAAATACTTGTTTGCAATAACTATGTTTCACTAAATGAAATGTAGAGTAAACTGTTAGGTAGCAGTGGTTCAGGCGTCTGTACCAATTGTGACGCGGAATTATTCCTTACTAGGCTCAGCAGACAAAGCATCAAATAATATAGTTTTTATTTGCAAGGCACATTACTATAGTTGTTTATTAGAAGAGCTAGGGTTTAATATGAATTCTGGTAATCCTACATACACACGTAGCTCTCTTTCAAAGGACGAGATCCTTCAAAGTCACGTGTCCGTATTACACTCTTTTGATGTACCTACAACCGATACTGATTTTGAGCTACCATATTTCTATTGGATACCTAAACTTCGTAAAACCCCATATACGGTCCTGGTCCTGGACATCCTAAAGATTTATACTTTGACAACTGCTACCACCTCTGTATTTTCAGAGGTCCGTGTTTGTCCAATGTTCACCAGATTTGTATAGTCATCCGTCATCCTGGAGAGAGAGAGAGAGAGAGAGAGAGAGAGAGAGAGAGAGAGAGAGAGAGAGAGAGTGTGTGTGTGTGTGTGTGTTTTATGTCACTGTTCGTTGAACTGATGTGTTCTCTTTTTTTTGATTGGTTCCTACCTAAACGTCAGCAATTTTGCTGACACCCATATATTCAAATACGAGAGTAAAATGTCGTATTGTTACTTCTGGTAACCAATATAATTTGATTTGTACAAAACATACATAAATATCATGTGTCTATTTTTGTTAGAAGATAATAAACTATAATTAAGTCATCGGGTTAGTTTTCAGCTTATATCAACATAAACTGTAATTGTATTCATTTTACCGACATTATGACATAACCAAAGTCAATTTGTTTTCATTTATTGAAAATAGTTCGATAGACACCGCAAACAAATGAAATTGATGCATGTTATAAATAATACCCTCAAAGCTTTATCAAGTTAGACTGGTGAAAAACACATTCACAGTTTAGAAATTCTGTATTGTATTACAAGTCAAAATTCAATTAAGTCCATTGATTTATCTATTACTTCAGTTCCTAAATTTCCATAACATAAAGTTCACAGCTACCAAAGAATAAACCGTCTGGAGATTCAGGAGACACTATTCAATTCTGGCCAACACTGGGCAAACAGATTACAATCTTGTGAACATTGGACACACAGATTCAGGAAACATTATACAATTTTGTGAACATTGGACAATCATATTCAGGAGACAGTATACAAAATTGAACAAACATGGACCTTTACAATTCTGGCCAACACTGGGCAAACAGATTACAATCTTGTGTACATTGGACACACAGATTCAGGAAACATTATACAATTTTGTGAACATTGGACAATCATATTCAGGAGACAGTATACAAAATTGAACAAACAAGGACCTTTACAATTCTGGCCAACATAGGGAAACTGGATTCAGGAGACAATATACAGTTTTGGTCAACATTGGACAAACAGATTCAGGAGGCACTATACAATTCCGGTCAACATTGGACAAACAGATTCAAGAGACAATTTACAATTTTGGCCAACATTGGACAAACAGAATAAGGAGACGCTATACAATGCTGGTCCACATTGGACAAACAGATTCACGATACACTATACAGTTCTGGCCAACATTGAGCAAACAGATTCAGGAGACACTATACAATTCTGGTCACCACTGGACAAACTATTCAATTCTGGCCAACACTGGGCAAACAGATTGAGGAAACATATTACAATCTTGTGAACATTGGACACACAGATTCAGGAAACATTATACAATTTTGTGAACATTGGACAATCATATTCAGGAGACAGTATACAAAATTGAACAAACATGGACCTTTACAATTCTGGGCAACTGGATTCCGGCGACAATATACAGTTTTGGTCAACATTGGACAAACAGATTCAGGAGACACTATACAATTCTGGTCAACATTGGACAAACAGACTCAAGAGACACTATACAATTCTGGCCAACACTGGGCGAACAGATTCAAGAGACACTTTACAATTGTGGCCAACATTGGAAAACAGAATAAGGAGATGCTATACAATTCTGGTCAACATCATATTTAGGAAACACTATAGAATTCAGTGAACATTGGACAGGAGACACTATACAATTCTGGACATATTTGTAAAAACAGAATCAGGACACACTGTACAATTCTGCCCAAAATTGGGCAAATGGATTTAGGAGACACTATACAATTCTGGTAAACATTGGACAAACAGATTGAGAAGACACTATACAATTCTGGTCAACATGTGAAAAATAGAATCAGGACACGCTATACAATTCTGGCCAACATTGGGCAAATGGATTCAGGAGACACTACACAGTTCTGGTCAACATTGGACAAACAGATTCAAGAGACACTATACAATTCTGGCCAACATTGGACAAACAGAATTAGGAGACGCTATACAATTCTGGCCAGCATTGGTCAATCAGGAGAGGGTATACAATTCTAATCAACATTGGAAAAACAGATTCAGGAGGCACTATACAATTCTGGACAACATTGGACAAAGAGATTATGAAACACTGTACAATGAGACACTGTACAATGAGACACTGTACAAGTCTGACCAACATTGGTCAAATCAGGATCAGGATACGCTATACAATTCCGGGCAACATTGGACAAATCAGAATCAGGATACGCTATACAATTCCAGTGCAATTTCGGCCAACATTGGAAAACAGATTATGGAAAACTGTACAATTCTAACCAGCATTGCACAAACAAATTCAGGAGACACTGTACAAGTCTGGCCAACATTAGACAAAGAGAATCAAGAGGCACTATAAAATTCTGGCCAACATTAGACAAACAAAGTATTAGACACTGTACAATTCTGGCCAACATTACACAAACAGATTCAGGAAACACTGTACAAGTCTGGCTAACATTGGACAAACACATTCAGGAGACACTATAAAATTCTGACCAACATTGGACAAACAGATTGTGAGACATTGTACAATTCTGGCCAGCATTGGTCAAACAGAATCAGGAGACGGTATACAATTCTAATCAACATTGGAAAAACAGATTCAGGAGGCACTATACAATTCTGGACAACAATGGACAAAGAGATTATGAAACACTGTACAATGAGACACTGTACAATGAGACACTGTACAAGTCTGACCAACATTGGACAAATCAGAATCAGGATACGCTATACAATTCCAGTGCAATTTCGGCAAACATTGGACAAACAGATTATGAAAAACTGTACAATTCTAACCAACATTGCACAAACAAATTCAGGAGACACTGTACAAGTCTGGCCAATATTAGACAAAGAGAATCAAGAGGCACTATAAAATTCTGGCCAACATTAGACAAACAAAGTATTAGACACTGTACAATTCTGACCAACATTGGACAAACAGATTGTGAGACATTGTACAATTCTGGCCAACATTGGACAAATAGAATCAGGATACTCAAAACTATGAAATATGCTTCAACAATCGATATAGACGCTATTTCGAATAAGAAATTCAGCTTATCAGTTTATGAGTAAATGTAATTGCAAGCAAGGTAATTATTTTGACTCTAAAATTTGCGAAATGTTGACTTTGGACGTGAATCTTAGGGTTCGTGTCCATAGGGTACGGTTTGGCACTCAATAGGTCTGGATGTTGGACTTGTTATACTGATAACTATTATAGCTAGCACCAATATTACCAATTTGTTACATAATTTAGACATTGCCAAAGTTGATCAGAAAGTAATTAAACGCCAGGTTTTGTTTCGATTTACATGTAACCCCACAAATGTTGATCGTTATTGGCATATGTACTAATTTGCGATGATATATGGTTTTCTCGGCAGACTTATTTATAGCATGTCATCGTTTTATGAGTGTTAAATTCCTGAGGTAGACAATGCTGCTTTAACACATATTACCAAATCTCATTGGTGCAAAAGCAACGATGATAAATCAAATGTAAACTCGAAGACATAATAAGATATTTCCAAGTTTATATACTAGCATAACAGGCCTACTACTTAATATGTCGTCTATTGACGTGTCGGCACCAAGAGATGACGATTACATCTGATAAAGACAAACGAAGAAAATCAATCTAGAAAACCATAAAATATATTTAGCATGAACATTTCCGGGGAATGTAGATATAACTATGATAATATGTCTTCTTTCTAGATCAATAATATTTACTTTAACCTAACAGAACTAAATACGGACGATCACTTTTTCATGACTTTTTCTGAACATTGTTCGTCATTAAGTTAAAAGGCAAAGGTTAAAATAAATTATCTCTAGTCATGTTGATATGTATCAATGGTTCACAGACGGTAAATTATCGCTAATATATCTGCTTCCATAAAGTATTTGAAACACCAAACCGTTTTCCATTCCACTGCCCGTCACAAAATTATTATTTGAAATGAAAGTTAAGTCGGTCATATAAAATATCAAGATGTAGGTGTCCCATGCGGAATATATGTGTCTTTGTCATTTCCTATTTTATCTAGATCATGTTGTAATGTGTCTTGGGTAACACCATTTGTGCAAAATGTGGTTATTGATCTGCAGTGCTGTCCAGCTAATTTTTTTGTGTACAAATTGACAAACGAAACACTATCATAGATTGTCCTCTGCTATCCATTTTACAAAGCAATATGCATTCGAACACTCACTAAGATATATGTATGTGTGTAATAATTTTTATTCTGGAGAATGAACAATCATATATTGTAGAAGACAATTAAGTAAACAAAGTAAGGAGACCCTTGGACTTTATCTTGGCCGCCCCATTTATGCATCAAGAAATAAGCTGCATTTCCCAGTAAAAATGTTTGGCAACATGTTGTGTATATAAATGATTCACAGAAGTTCTTGGATAAATAAAAAAAGCACAACGCCGAAATAAACTCAACCGATTTCATAATTATCAAGGAGTTTTCCTTGATAATAATTTAACCGGTTGAGTTTATTTCGGCGTTGTGATATATATATATATTATATATATATATATATATATATATATATATATATATATATATATATATATATATATATATATATATTATAATTATACATATATCACAACGCCTGTATGAAATAGAGAGAAAATTATATATATATATATATATATATATATATATATATATATATATATATATATATATACATGTATATATGTGTACATGTATATATATATAAATAAATATATATATATATATATATATATATATATATATATATAAATAATTTCCTCTCTATTTCATATAAACTTATGTGTAACATAAATATTGACAGATTCAGTGGGACATATTCCATTCATGTAATACTAGCGCTCAGAGCTGGCTTGACTCTTGATCGGGAGGTCGTGAGTTCGAGTCCAGCTGGCGGCAGGTTGGTTTCCGGTCCTTCGGATGAGAGAGTAAAAACCGAGGTCCCGTGTCACAGTACGTGTCGGCACGTTAAAGAACCCTAACTGCTCAATGGCCGTTAGTGCCGAGCAAAGGCCAAACTTTGAAGCCTTCACCGGCATTGGTGACGTCTCCATATGAATGAAAGTTTTTTTAAGTGGGACATTAAACAACAATACAACCTACCAACGCTTTCACACATGAAATCTGCCAATAAAACATATAAAAGACGTTTTTCGGTGCAATTTATTCTGACTTGGCTGTACTGGTATTACATGTGTTTACCATACTTCGTGTGGTTGACTAGAGTTGAAGATAAAGGTGAAATGAGAATCAAATGGAAATGCTTATCGTGTCTAACGGAAGAAAAGTCGAAATACCGTCACGGAATTAAAGTAGATTCATTTTCTTGATGCACATGGGCAAGTGAATTAGGTAACGAAAACAATATGTAGAGATGACTATTTTAGGAAACTTGAAAGACACATAGTAAAACCAAAAATACTGCGAGAGTGATTTTGGAATAATATCAAAGGTCAATGACGTAACTTAAGATTACTGGATAATCATTTAGACAGCATTCTTTATTTTTTTTCTACTGCGATTAACTCTTTGATTTAAAGGTAATGCAATAACGAATGATTTCATCTGTTTCTAATTTACTGGTTAAAGAAACATGAAAATGTTTCAAGTGCATTCATTTTTATAGAAAAAAACACGTTGAAATATATAAAATTAAATTAATTCTTCCTTTAATATAAAAAATCTCGGATACCAAAGTATAAATCAATAAGAATGTCCAGGACATAGATACAAATCCGGTAAAAATGGATAAACGCGGACATCTGGAAGCCAAGAGGTGGGATCAGGTGCCATGGAGGAGTAAGCATCCCCTGTCGACCGGTCACACCCCCGTGAGTCCACAGTCAAGTCCAATGAAATACGTGTGGAATGTATCCTCGTCACAATTGGTACAGACGTCTCAACAACCGCCAACGAATAATATTTTGTAAGTCTTCTTTGTTATGTAAGGTGAATATGCTGTTTTATATGAAATATGATTTATTTTCTTTTTAAGAATAATATCTGACACATCTATTAGCTGAAAAGTATTCGATCAAAAACACATGGCTATACGATTGTCTTGTTCACCGCGCATTTACCAATGACCGTAACAGAAATAGCAAGAATTGAACTACTATTATGTAACGGTATCGAGTTTAGAGCGTTAAAACATCTGGTAATAGCGATAATAAATATTCCACATTCTTCTGAATTTTACATATATTAGTCCAGTCGTCTTAATAAAGAGACGTGAGAATGGTGCAATTGCCTCTCATTTATCAAATGAACGTGGTTAAAAGGAAAATTTATCAGTACATTGTCTTGGAATACATGTA
Source organism: Atrina japonica (assembly GCA_030159075.1). Lineage (NCBI taxonomy): Eukaryota > Metazoa > Mollusca > Bivalvia > Pterioida > Pinnidae > Atrina > Atrina japonica. The sequence continues at coordinate 1,343,482 of BROG01000130.1, read as the reverse complement.
AAATGACAGAAAAACACTGCAACATTTGAATAACAGATTACTTTCTTGGTAACATCTATATGTATTAATCCGTTTTGATTTTCATTGAAAAGTGTAACGTTTAGTCGAAAAGTAGCAATTGTATAGAAAGTTAGATATTTATTCTGATGATGTAACCGATGATGTTACTGTTATTCACAGACCTTGCAGGTATGTCGTTTTCTTTTTGTTTTTCTTTTAATATGATTTTCTTATAGAAAAATAAACTGATTTTACTTAAATAAATTATATAGCGCCAAGGAACATTGAGAAATATGTCTCCCTTGTCCAGGTTCCCTTTTCTCCTTCTCATACCATTTAAGTAAAATCCATACAACTGGACATTTATGAACTCTTTCTTGACATGGACGAGTAAAATTTAGATAATAAAGCATTGTGAGATAAAAATTACATGTCCTACGTGTCACCATACCCACGAGAATCCAGCGTCACTGCTATAATCGTTTAGCTTGTTATGGAATAGCCATGCTGTCCTAATACGTTTGACCACAAACGTGTACATTTAAATAACAGAAAAATAAAATATTCTATTACATTTATATAACTTTGTACCATTTTAAGAATCTATGATGTTTGTGAAGTTTGTGGCGCCCTTTGCAATGCGTTATTACATGTTGCTGAAATAAGAGTGTGATAATGAAGTTATAGAATTATCGCCCGATTTATCAGTCGCTCTATTTTTAGTACCAATATTAACAAATAGTTACAAAAAGAAGAAGAAATCATTTTTTTCTTCGTCAACAATCTTTGAAAATTTTAATTGTGACAAGGATTTCTCCCTCACATATTTTATTTGAATTATGCTGTGGATGCACTGTGGATGTGACCTGTCAATAGGAGAAGCTTACTCCTTTATGGCACCTAATCCTACTTCTTGATTTCAAGAGGTCCGTGTTTGTCCAATATCACCAGATTAGTATATGTATCCTTGGTATCCTGAAGATTCATACTTTGGTATCAGAAATTTTGTATTTTTAAAGATATATTTAAAAGATTTTCGGTTTTGGGAATTTATTAATATAAGCCGTGAAGTGGTGGGCCATATGGAATTGGGTGGCACTTGGTTTGGTAAACGAGACAGAGGACAATCTTTCAATTCTTTCATAAGGTAATTGTATAGTGAAGGTTTCCGTTTAGGGATTTTCTTGGGGATCTGTAGGATTTCAGAGTTTCTGTTTGTATCCATTTAGTTTTCAAATAAAATGAATTATCTTATATTTTCGGATGAATCACGAATTGTAATGACTACAAACCAAAACATTTATGAAGAAAAATCTAAGAAATATATTGTACTTTCGGACGAATTGTAATTACACAATTTAGAAATAATTGTCAGATAAATCAGAATGGTAACTGCCCGGCGCACACGCCGCAAGATCCCGTGGATAGAAATCTGGAACAATCATGATTCTCAGTCATTGATTTATAATAATAGAAAATGATGTTTTAAATGTATGATTATATATATTATACACATGCGCATGTAGTCAAGTACTAGTTATTTACGTGCATTTACTCACTCTCTATAATTCTGTAAATGTATATTTATCTGATTATATTGTATATATTGTAAATACATGTATGTTGATTTCTGATGTGCCAATTGGCATATAGGATAAAATAATCTGAATCAGAATCTGAATCTGAAATATATGGAGAATGATAAAAGTGGCTTACAGTATGAAAATAATGATACTTAAACTCGGCAAGAACTAATTGACGCAGTTCAACGATTTTGGATGTCTGTTATTCCGGGATTGATATACGCACACTGTATTACCCTTCCAAGACGGATTAGGACTATAATTAATTCTAACGAATGAGTATCAAAACACTGGATGTTTAAGGTAAGTGAAATTGTTAGCTCTGTTTTTGGTAATAATGATAGAAAAACTTTAACTTGCAGAAAATGAAGTTCGATATAATGGACACTTGAAAGACCTTTTGGTAATTTTTTGTTATTTTCTAATCAGGATTGTACTAAAATAACATAGGTAATATTTTGGTTCAATAAATATAACATGATATTAACAATTAATTAGTGAAATTAACATTGTTACTATATTATATCGTAATAAAAGAAAAAAGTAGCACTTTCAGTGAATATATTGAAATTGGGTGTCTCACTCATTCGTACTGTATACAGGATTAGTCAATCACGTTTTAAGCCCCTTAGCTGGTTACATTTCATTGATGATATTGAGATAAAGTGGACTGGTGGTCGGAATAATCTCGATAGTTTTATCGAATCCACTAACACATTCCATCAAATTCACCGTGGATATTTCCGAATCCAAAAACATCTTGTTGGAAGCAACATACACTCTGGTTGATGGGAATGTTGAGTTTAGTCTCTAAACCGAACCCACTGTTTCCCACTAAAACCCGCATATTGAGTTCATATTTCGCAAATGATCAGATAAACTACTCACTGACAAATTATTGACACTGGGTTATCGGAAGACGCCTTTGATGTCAACGTTCCGCAAATGTTACGGTCTTGTTTGCGACTCCTCTGTTTCACTTAATGACATGTTGATTTACCTGTTCGATGGCGTTTTTGAGACGTCTGTACCAATTATGACGAGGTTTCGTTCCTCGCCTCGTTTCATTTTAATTTGACTGTGAACTCACGGTGGGTGTGACCGGTCGACAGGGGATGCTTACTCCTCCATGACACCTGATTCCACCTCTTGATTTCAAGAGGTCCGTGTTTGTCCATTTTCCCACAGATGGGTACTTATATACTGGACATTCTAATCATTTATACCTTGGTGTCTGAGACTTTTTACTCTTAATTAATGTCTTCCAGCTTTCATCCACCTCACACGTTTAAAGGGGTATGAAAGGTTTAATCACCGGGGTTCGCCGAATATGTTCATCCACTGCTAACTTCCAATAACAGAATTAACTCCTAATAACCAACCTTTCCAACAAAGGCTACAAAGCAAAGACTACAAACTGCAATCGACGAGATTTTCAGCAAAGACAGGAAAACCCTACTGCAGTATAATTCTAAAAATATCAGCAGAAGAGTTCCACTGGTGACGACTTACAACCCCGTCTAAAGGAAACCTAAAAAATAATCTTCGTAAGAATTTGTCAGTTCTCTACAAAACGATAGAATGTCAAATGTCTTCAAAGAATCGTCATTGGTTTCCTTTAGGCAGCCTAGAAATCTTAAAGACCAGGCCCCTCTTGCATAAAACATCTCAACTCTTGAGTTTTCCTCAAATTTGAGATGTTCCTCAAATAATTTGAGATTTTTCAGTTTGGCTTGTATAAACACAAGTTGAGGGGGAATATTTGAGATTTTCCTCAACTTGAAGTTTTTCCTCAAGATTTGAGGCATTCCTCAAATCGGCTTGTATAAAACTTCTTATCCTACTTTTCCTCAACAAAATTTGAGATTTTCCTCAAATATTTGAGAGAGCTTCATAGCAGTCTCAAATGCTTGAGGAATCCCTAAACATGTAAACAAACATGGCAGACATCACCCTTATGGTACGCTTGCATTGAGTAAACATAAATCATGTTGGTGGAATGCATTTGAATACCTAATTTGTGTAACTGGTTTTTTTTTCAAATGGACACTGAAAGTCAATCGATGTGCCCCCTCCCCCTTAACGTTTCACTGCTCTCAAAATGTGAAAACATAATAACATTAAAATTACATTGCTGAAAGAAATTGGTGATAAATAAATTCATACAACATAGATGGAGTCTGTTTTCAAAATAAAAAGCTGTTGATGTATCCATGAGTCTAGTAAATTACATTTTTATTAACTAGACTTCGCCGGAATTGAAAACTATCGATAGCGGTCTCATAACTAGGCTCCTGTATAGGCTAAGATCGTCTGGGCTACCAGCATTAAAAATCATAAATGGTGTATACCAAAATAATTTGAAATACGATATAAATACCTCAGTATTTTTTCTGACTGAAAAATGATTACAATTCAAGTCGATTTCCGTCTCAGCTTTGAAGTGCAAGTAGGCCTAGCCTAAGCCAGGCCCAAGGTGTACAACTTAAAATCAAATGTGACATCACCGACACGCAAAATTTGACCTACTTTTCGCGGGTCCACCGAATGGGAATATGACAGCCTAGACCTACATAAAGGAGCTGTACAAGTAGGGTTAGTTCTCAAACAAGAGGGTAAATATACACCTGAATAAAATTAAAGAAAATAAAATACAAAGCACTGGATGAAAAGTAAAAAATAAAAAATTCGCCTGGCCATCCATTTTCAGGCAAATCAATAATCGCGCATATGATTGAATTTCGGTTTCTTATACGAGTATCCTGTCGATCTATTTTTCGGCATTTTCGCTATTTTCGTGATTATCAAACTAACCAAATTTGAAATCTGTTGAAATTGTAAGTTTGAGTTTATTTTGTTTACATATACATGCACTTAGTTTGCAACAACTCCTAACTGCACGGGAATACGGGTGCCTCGAAGTTAAAAAAAATAAAGGGATAATCTAGAATTTGAATGCAGTTTTTTAAAAATATATGTTAAAATGACTACACTTATTCTCGTCCAGTGTAAACAAATTTCATCCCCTACATGGGAAAAAAGCCACAGGCCTAACCAACAGGTCCGAGAAAATTATTGCGGAGACCCATTCTATAAGTAAATAAAATTAATTGACTCCGAGAAACTTTTAGTCGGCAAAAAAGTTCTGCAGAGTTTAAGCTTCTGGTGTTATTTTTTCGGATTTTAAATTAAAATCATCTTATCTTAATTATATTATCTGAAAAAATAACTGTGAAACTACAAAGTTTAAGCACAACGTCAGGTCACAGGAACCTGAAATTCCGTCGGTATATTGATAAACAAATCATTTACATAGCTTTCCCTCTGTAATGAGGAGGTAAACAAGAGAGGGCAAGCTATGTAAATGATTTGTTTATCAATATATCGACAAAATTTCACTTCCTGTGATCAAATTGATGTCACTCAAGGGCCTATAAATCTACACATATCTAAGATGATCACAGGCGTGGCTTTCAGGTAAAAGTACAAAAAATAACACAGTAAAAATTTTCATTTGTTTGTTTTTTGTTTTGTGTGTGTGTGTGTGTGTGTGTGTGTGTGTGTGTGTGTTCAACTCCCAGGTACAAGTGAAATGATTCAAGTTGACTTAAAATATAGCGGGATGAGTGTAAAGGAATAGCTTGCAAATTCGTCGTAACAAATTGCACAATTTGTCTGCTTCACTGATAAATACATATACATGTGTCTGTGAGGTACGGAAGTAAATACATAAATGATTTCATAGCCATGAATAAGACAGAAAGACTCAAGATTTGAGTACGTACTCAAGCATATTTTTAATATTTCTGAAGTTTTCTTTAAATGGGCAATAATTTTTATCATTACTTACATTTGTATGCCATCAATATACAAACATGTCCAATTACAGAATAAAGTTTGCATGTTTTTACCTTAAAATCGCCAAAAGTTAGTTGAACTTGAGTATTGAGTAAATTTGTTGACTTCGGGCCCTGATAGTCAGAACCAGAGTAGACAACCCTTTTCCATTGGGCAACGTAAAAGCTCGTATAGATAACAAATGTCACAGCAATAATACAAACAACTTTTGCAGCACTATACAGGACGCAAATATATAAAAAATCTCAGATACCAAATTATAAATCAATAGAATGTCCAGGACTATAAGATTTTACAAAACACATTATATAAAACGAACAACTGCGTCTATGTCATCACTTGCAAAGTTTGCCAGAAACAACATATTGGTGAAACTGGAGTCCTCCACAGAAACATCAATAATCACTAGTCTATCATTAAAATTAAATCAAAGTACTGAAAGTACTGATATAAAAAATTTCAGATACCAAAGTGTAAATCAATAGAATGTCCAGGACATAGATACAAATCAGGCAAAAATGGACAAACACGGACTTCTGGAAACCAAGAGGTGGGATCAGGTGCCATGGAGGAGTAAGCATCCCCTGTCGACCGGTCACACCCGCCGTGAGTCCACAGTCAAGTCCAATGAAACACCGCCGGAGTGTATCCTCGTCACAATTGGTACAGACGTCTCAACAACCGCCAACGAAAAGGCAACTCAACATTTCACTTAGTGAAACAGAGTAGTCACAAACAAGACTATTATACCGACCGTAAAATTTGCGGAACGTTGACATTAAACGTGGTTTTCGATATCCCTGTTTCAATAATTTGTCAGTGAGTAGTTAACCTCTGTATATGAAATCTTCATATGTTGTACACGCCCTGGCATATCGGATCATTTGTGAAATATATCAGTAGCCTTAAATCTTTAGGTCAATACGTGTACATGTACATATATCCCTCAGTCACCCGGATAAGGAGTTTATATTTCACAAATGATCCGATATGCCAGGGCGTGTACAAAATATGAGGATTTCATATACAGAGGTTAACTACTCACTGACAAATTATTGACACAGGGATATCGAAAACCACGTTTAATGTCAACGTTCCGCAAATTTTACGGTCGGTATAATAGTCTTGTTTGCGACTACTCTGTTTCACTAAGTGAAATGTTGAGTTGCCTTTTCGTTGGCGGTTGTTGAGACGTCTGTACCAATTGTGACGAGGATACACTCCTCACGTGTTTCATTGGACTTGACTGTGGACTACGGCGGGTGTGACCGGTCGACAGGGGGTGCTTACTCCCCATTTTGTCCATTTTTGCCGGATTTGTATCTATGTCCTGGACATTCTATTGATTTACACTTTGGTATCTGAAATTTTTTATATTGTGAAATAGAAATTCTATATGTGGGTGATTGTGGGATATTAGTACTAAAATGTGGACTTTACCGTTCTTTGTGTCGTTTTTCAATCTTAAGCCTCCATCAGTTTTGACTCTAGCAAAATATATGTGACAACGATGTATCATCTGTCAAATTATTAAATTTCGGCTGTTGTTTCTCTCTATTCCAGTCTGCATCGAGAAATCTATGAGTTATGAAACGGATATTGTATGTGATAGAGGTTACACCTAATTACCAGATGGCCTACTAGAAAAAAGCGTGCGCGCATCCATTCTGCGCACAGAAGGGTGACATAAATCGCCATTAAGGGTGATATAAATGTTTCAGGGAGACATGAAGAAATATTTTAGATCACGTGATATGATTTTGACCAATCAGAAGTAAAGATACATATTAGAGGTATAATATATATATATATATATATATATATATATATATATATATATATATATATATATATATATATATATATATATATATATATGCGAACGTGCATGTGTGCCTGCATATGTGTATGTGTGCGTGGGGCAGTGTGCTGAAATGCAACGAAAAGTAGGAAAATATAGATAAGGCTACAGTCATAGATCGTTAATTTGGTTTTTGTATTATGCAACATTTTCGCCAAGTAAATATGCATAAAACAATTCAGTATTATAGTTGACCAGTTCACAAAGTATGGCATTGAATTGTTCTGCTCAAAGTTGCTCCCATAGATAACACCAATTTCTGTGTCAATCGGGAATAATCCATCAGGAGGAACACGTATTTTCAAATGTTAAAAAGTAACTGTAATGCATGTAGACATATTTTTTTAACTGAACGAAAACAAATTTACTTAAAATTGATCATTCTTATATCATATCGATTTTTCGATAAACATGTAAAAAAGTATCTTCAAAGTAAATTTCTCAAAATGTCTTACAAAAATATGGAATATTTAAAAGCCATACGTGCAAGGTATATAAATTATATTTTGCATCTATGCAGCAAAATATTATCATTCTCGAAAGTTTCAATTTCGTCGTATTATGCTCGCCTCTAACCACAATGTTTGGATAGGAAATACAACAGCATCAATCACCGGTCAAATAAATGAGATGAGGTTAAGAACTTCATTCTTTGTAGATAAATGTAGCCTATTTATCTGCAGTAATCGAATATTATCGTGTATACAAGTTTATCTTCAGAATAAAGAGTAATTTTATGGAATTTTATCTTTCTTAGTCTATTTTTAGTACAGACAGTTTGCTATTGATGATATAGTTGTTCTAAGACCAAATGTAAAGCATCGATGTAAAGATAGAGAGTATTGATAAACGCGAAATTACCTGGTCAATATACGTACACAAGGAGTATTAGATTAGTACGGACATCTGGAAAAGCCAGGGATAGGATTATACACAGTAAAAATATCCCCTGTTGACCGATCACATCCATCCTATGTCCAGTTTCAAGACTTACTCCAAGGGATTTAACTTAGTTGATGCACTTGGACTAAAGAGTAAAGCACCTATATCGATTCAGATTCGTTTAGTGCAAAAATATGAATTTAATATTTTCTATTTTCAATCGACCAGTATGACATTTTTATGCATAATTGCGCTCGTTTAAATGTTTACCATGTTCTAAATAAAGTCAATGAATAATAAAATGAGTTTTCGGCTAGCAGATTCTACTTCTACATGATTCAAGCTTAGTTTATTACTTGCATTCGTTTAAATTTTAATAAATCTGTCTGGTATCAAATTAGGCAAAATTTTAGACAGATTTTTGGCAGAAGCAATATCATTTCTAATGCTGGAAACCTAATTCAGTAGAACTTGAATGACTCATATAATGATAACTTTTTGTATGTAAATAATAAATCGAACATTATGTATCTCCACGAGTTATATATATATATATATATATATATATATATATATATATATATATATATATATATATATATATATATATATAGATATATATATATATATATATATATGAGATATATATATAATTAGAAAATCAAATACAATTTTCAGTGGCGGGGGCGTACGCCCACTCTTTGCGCGCCAAATATAGATGTATGTACAGTGAAACAACTCAAAAGCCTAAAATCTGACAAAATATGTTTAAAACCTATATTTTTTTTAAAGAAAAATTGGAAAATTAAACAAAAAATACAAAAAAATTCGTCCTCGCTACGCTCGGCGAAAAAAATTACTTACTCTTCCTCCCTCTAACTTGAAATTATCCATCCATCCTGGCGTTGTTTGTATATCTTGAATATCATGACTCTTGACTATGCTTTGTTTTATTTCAGTTTCTGTATACAGTGTTTGTCCTAAACGGTAAGTAAATTTTCCGTTTTCTCAGCAATTATTTGTAATAAATTTGCATTGGTTAAAAGTGTGTACGTTTCCCCTTGTGTTATTAGAGATATGAAAATTTAATCAACGATCATATCAAATTCTTAAAACAGAATGAATGCACCATTTTCACACGTATGACGTCTCGTTCCAACCCCCCCCACCCCCCCAAATAAAAAAAGTACGTCTTCTTTGAAAAGTCCTGAATCCGCCCCTGATGTTTTCCTGCGTAAGATTTTCTTTATTAAAATGTTGCTAATAATAGAAATTTTACTATTACACCAGATCAACATACATTACGTTTGTATGTCCACTAAAGGTACGTGCAAAATAAAAATCAAAAATTGATTTATTCTTTTCAAATGTTGATATTGTTAATTAACATGTTTGAAAAGTAGCATCAATGACAAGCCGTAATAGAGGTCAATATACTTGATTTAATATGATCGTTATGTTGATGTAATATCTTCTGCGGAAATAACTACAAACGTATGACCACATGGAACTTTTGCCCTTCCTGTTCACTTACTTGATATTGTATCGTCTGCTACCAATGGTAATGATATAGATTAACATTCAATGGAATATATAATGCGAGATGTTTTCTGTCCACAAATTACTTGGAAGAGCTTTGTTTTATTCTATTGTTTTCACTTTATCTCACAATTCATTATCTTGTTCTCAAACACATATCTACGTCTCATATTAAACGCTTTTGTGAAATCTTTGCGGTCATCTCCAGACATTTAGAAAACGCCATCTCACAAATGAAGAAATTATGTACAAGAAAGCGAACTGCGTTTAGCTTTGCTTACAGTTCGTATAAATACTTTATATTTGTGTTGGCTGTCTTAACAGGAGCCGAGGAGGAACTTCAAATTAAATCATAACCATGTTTTAAGCTGTTTTGATGACAAAGCATTTTGCAAGTAATTAAAATTGATCATATATTATTACAAAAAAAAAAAAAAAAAAAAAAAAAAAAAAAAAACCCAAAACAAAACAAAAGCAAAACAAACCAAAAAAAAAAACAAAAAAACAAAAACAAAAACAAAAAACAACTGACACTAAATGTTTTAGATCGTTGATACGGAAACACAACTGTGTGTGTCTACAGTTTTAAGTCTTAAGGAATGGCGTTGTGAATGAAGCAAAACAAAACACACAATACATTCCTCCTACAGATGGATTTGCAGTTGTAGACTTATTTATATTATTCTCCTTGTGAAGTGGATTGTATTTGAATAAAAGTCTGGATATTATATTTGTCTCTGAGTAACAAACATCATTGGTTTTTTTAAAGAGGTGTTTTGTTACAGAACGTCTGTGTTTTATACAAATTTGCATTTCCAATTTCCTCCTGACAGTTGTCATAAGCTGCATCTAAAATTTGTTTTGAAAAAAAACAACATAGTAGTAATACACAGTGAAAAGTTTTATCTTCGCCATATCAGTCATATACAGACGCATAAATAACAGAACAAAAACATAACCAATAAAACCATAAAACAAGAATCTCATCATCATCATCATCATCATCATCATCAATTTCATCATCATCATCATCATCATCATCATCAACAACAACAACAACAACACGTACAGAGAAAACAAAAGGAGGCAAAAAAAACCCACAAAAACAAACAACATAAACTGATTGCACAGATCCCGAACAGGTTTCTTTTCACTATCATTCTCAAATGAAAACACTGCCATTGGTGATCAGTGTCATTTCCGTTCTTTTTAAATATCCACGAGCAATATGAGCAGACAGAATACTCGAATGAAAAGTTATATCCAATATAGAAAATCTCAGTTACCAAAGTATAAATCAATAGAATGTCCAAGACATATATACAAATCCGGTAAAAATGGACAAACACGGACCTCTGGAAACCAAGATGTGGGATCAGGTGCCATTGGGGAGTCACACCCTCCGTGAGTTCACAGTCAAGTCCAATAGTGTATTTTTACAGTCAGTTTAATTGAATTGTTTGTGTTTACTCTGTTTTACTGAATGAAATGATGAGTTACCTCTTTGAAAGTAGTGGTTGTTATGTGGGCTGTTCCAATTGTGACGAGGATTTATTCCACACTTTTTTGGTCACCTGGCAAACAGCGATGATGATCAAACGGGTCTATTGATCTTAATTTGGTTAAAATATAATACTACTTTCTTTTATTGCATTGGTTTGTTGTAAAATTGAAAGTAATTAAAAAGGCAATGTTTAATGTCACGAATTTTGATTTGTTTCAGTGATGCAGACAATGTGGCAATGTTTTTACGCTCGTAAAACAATAAATTTTCCAAAATATTGCATAATAGATGTAATTTATGAATATTTATGACATTAGCCATTCCGATTTAATGATTTAATATAAAGTATTTATAAGGAAACCTAGGCATAACTCATTAATGGGGTTTGGCGTGACGTAAATATTCTACTTTTGTTGTTTTGTCTTAAATTATTTAAGACGTCAAGAAAATGCACATCTTGCGGGTTATAACAGCATTTATAAATAATGATACATAAAAGTTTTGTGTAAAACCTTACAAGGAGACGGAATACTCTGCTTAATACTATAGAACCATTAAAACAATATTGAAATAATTGATTGTCAAAATCTAAGATCTTTCAATGATTACAAAGTGAGTTTATTTCAAATTTAAAAAAAAAATAGGTATCGAAATTCGATGTTAAGTTACAGGAAGGATATTATATCTTTAAAAATAATCAATCAAGGGTGGCATGTGCTTCCGATGGTAATTGATCTATATATCAAATAAATGCTCTTGTTCGATTACAGATATCATGAATCAAATATTTATGTGGTAAAGTACATGTATTGTTTAGTAATAGATTTTATCATCGATGTTAATGTAAACCTATAGTTTCTTAAAGCTGAAATAGGATCATTAAAAACTTTTGAAATTTGAATAAAAAATGTGTGTTGAAAAGAAAAATGTTTTGAAACATTCCCACTTCATCTTCCCATACAGCAGACATTTTTGTAATTTTTTCTTCGGAAAATCAAGTCCGACAGGAGGTATAAAAGGCTGATTAGTTACAACGGTCGGCATTGTATATCTGTACCCGCAACGTGAAACGTGCGAAGTCCCAGAAGATGAATGAAACTCACGTACTTAGTCTTACCTGTACTTTTCAACGAAAATAAACATCTGTGCCTCGAGTTAACATTTCTGCAATCAGCAACAAACAGAGAATGAATATTTCATCCATAATAAATCCAAAAATTTATTCCATAACACTAAATATAAAGCACCTCTCAAAACAAAAACAAAGCGATATGCTTCCTATTGTCATTCGGCCACTGTGCAATGATTCAACTTCCGGTTTTTCGGAACACTTCTCTGTTTACCTAAAGAAGAAACATGGCTAAATGACTTAATGACAGTCGGAAGCGGGCCGCTTTGTTTTAAAGGTGCTGGATATTTAGTGCAATGGAATGAATTTTTGATTTATTATGGATGAAATGTTAATTTTCTGTTTGTTGCTGTCCGTACGTTACAGAAATGAAAACTCCACTTTAGGCACAGATAGTTTTCGTTGAAAAGTACAGGTAAGACTAAGTCTGTGAGTTTTATTCAGCCTCTGGCAGTTCGCACGTTTCACGTTGCGAATACAGATATACAATGACGACCGTTATAACTAATCGGCCTTTTAAACCTGCAGTGGGACTTGATTGTCTGGAGAAACATTTACAAAAATAACTGCTGTATGAGGAGATGAAGTGGAAATGTTTCAAAACATTTTTTCAACACATTTTTTTTTATCAAAAGTTCTAAAGAGTTTTATGATCCTAGTTCAGCTTTTACCATAGTTTGCAACTATTATTCATGAAAAATTGCAAATCGATTTTGACACCTTAGAACTATATCAATCATTTGTTAAGACAATTGACTAACAAATTATGTAAGTCCACGTGAACCAAAAGTACTGGCGTGGTAATTCGTAAACATAAATTTGGTATGAATTCAATTAGATCTTCATTATATGAAGGACATACCAATAATTCGCAAAGTACTAAATTAAAGAGACTTCAAACAAGCAATAACATTCAAACAAGCAATAACAAATATGATTCCGTAAATTCTAAAGCGCCTTAGAGGTTCTTGAACATATTTTTCAAACTGTATGGTAATCACCCAACATTTTGTTTGGCAATAATGAGATCCAGATATGATCGGAATAACTTTGTTAGATTCCTCCCGGACACATGTTTCCATCCCGTTTGTGATTTGCAACTGTTAATATCGTTTTGATGTCTGATTTGTCTTATTCTGATGGACTTCAAGTTTAGAATATCCATTTGTATATCTTTAATATACTTAGAAGACGTGTAAAGTTATGGGCGACGAATTATTATAAGTGATGGTTATAGGCCATCATGATGTCTAAGCAATTGATCGAATCAGCAGATATTACTTTTCACAAAGCATTACATGGAGGATAAAAATGAAATCATTTTACCACAGCGAGTTCAGGTGTACCAGAAGAAGTATTGACTATTTGTATACAATATTCAGCATTCATTGCATCCAGCATGGCTAGTACACTCTGGTAGCGAGTGACAATTGATAAAACCAGAATGGTTATTGAGAGGATGAGGGAGGACCTAAGCAGTGTAATTGTGCCTTACCAAAAGCAGATCTAAACTAAATTGTTTACTCTATGATCTGGTGCTAGTCTATCTATTGCAGATTTTATTATCATTTCGACATGGTTCGAAACTTCTAATAACGATGCTTTCAAAATAATCACGTACTATTTGATACATCAGTACAATTAGATCAAAACGGGGAGTGTTGTTTCAGCTTGTAATCCCTCGTCCACTACATATTTTTCTGATAATTCTACCTCCTAATTCCAAAGACAAGAATTGCTTTAAATTAATAACACTCAGAAGGGCCTTAGTTATAATTGACTGAAAAAGCAAATTACAAACAGCTTTTAAAGAATTTGAAGGCACACAATTTTTCTCGAATTCACAGTATCAAAATATATGACTTCTCTACTCTTTACACAACTATTCCACATAAAAAAATAAAGGAAAGACTGTTTAGCATCATTGACAACTGTTTTTTTCACTAAAGGTGGTACCTGAAAATTTGTATATCTAGTGATTGGCTATCAGGATACTTATTTTGTCAAACACCACTCTGATTCTACACATAAATACACTGAAGTTGATATAAAAAACATGTTGAAATTTGTAATAGACAATATTTTTGTAATGTTCGGAGACGTGGTCTTTCAAAAAACTGTCGGCATTCCTATGGGGACCAATTGTGCCCCATTTATTGGCCGACCTGTTCCTTTATTCATACGAAGCAGACTTCATTCAAAAGCTGCTAAATCAAAAGAAGAAAACGTTAGCGTTAGGTCAGAAAGGCCTTAGTACCACAAAAGGCACATCTAGGGCACATGAGGATCATTTGTGCTGAATCAAAAGAAGGAAAAGTAAGCGGTGTCCTTTAATTTGACATTTAGATATATCGACGACGTTTTGTCAATTAATTATGACATTTTTCATACATATGTCAATGCGATATATCCCAGCGAACTAGAAATTAAAGATACAACAGAATAAAGCACACACGCTTCATACATAGACATTTTACTTAATATAGACACAGACGGGAAATTGGCAACTAAGCTATACGACAAACGCAACGATTTCGGCTTTCCTATCGTAAATTTTCCACATTTATGTAGTAATATCCCTCAGAGTTTATATTTCACAAATGATCCGATATAATATATCGAAAACCGCGTTTAATTTCAACGTTCCGCAAATTTTATGGTCAATATAATAGTCTTGTTTGCGATTACTCTGTTTCACTAATGTTGAGTTGTCTTTTCGTTGGCGGTTGTTGAGACGTCTGTACCAATTGTGACGAGGATTCACTCCTCACGTATTTCATTGGACATGACTGTGGACTCACGGCGGATGTGACCGGTCGACGTGGATGCTTACTCCTCTATGGTACCTGATCCCACCTCTTGGTTTCCATAGGTCCGTGTTTGTCCATTTTTACCGGATTTGTATCTATGCCATTGACATTCCATTGATTAATCCTTTTTATCTGAGATTTGTCATATTTCAATAAAATACATTTGTAAAAATAACCTATTTTAAAAGAAAACCTTGATTCTGTAATTCATTTCACGGTACAATACAATAATTTTCGTGAAAGACTGTTGTTAACTACTTTAGTATAGTTCAGGTTAAAATTAATTCATACAAAGCCATTCTTTTTCAACATTACCATATCTGCCGCATAATTCGAATTAGCATATTGATGTACGGTATTCTTGTATAGTAAAGTAGATTTAATAGTAATGTAAAAATGCTTAAACGTTTATACAGTAACAACAATAATAAAACGTTTGCATACACAATAATTTTACCAATGATCATCAATTTCAGACGTCAATTAAGTCGATATGTTTCTTTATTGTATTGTGTGTCGATACAAAACAGGATATAACTTGTAAATAGTTCACTCTTGTCTAGACGATATCCTGGAACAGAAAATATAAAATAGACATCTTAATGTCAATAAATAGCTCTCATAGTATAAACACCGTTAGACAGACCTATTTCCTATACAGAAGGATTTTGGGAATTACTGAATTCATTTCGTGGAAAGAAAGTTCTTACTTGTTCATCTCATGGGAAATTATTGTTTTGGTCTACGAACGTTGACTATTTATTTTTTTTATTTCTGTGACATTTTTCTCTAAACCAGTACTATATCAACCTGTCTGTTACATTTCATTTATTTGAGTCATGTTTTGCTATGCTATTTTTATGTCATTCCTAATCACTATGAGCGTCTTTACAATGACGGTTCTTTACCATGTCATACGGACTCTGATACGAGACCTCGGCTTACAATCTCACCCATAGGATAATTATCAACCATATCTTAATCAACAATCCCATATCCAAAGTTTTTCTCCAGTTAAACCTAGTTTTTCTTAGTAACCTTAACTGGAGAGAGAGAGAGAGGATCTATCATGAGTGTCCATGTAATATTGATATTATGAAACGAATATTAATTTCATATCAAACGAGCCTGTGAACATAAATGTTAGATTCCATTTATTCTTTATCTTTACTTCAATAACATGTCTACATAACTGTTCTCAACGGACAATACTTCTCCCGTAGGACTATAAGGCAACGGTTGGGAAACGACACATTTCATACATTGATTTGAGAGCTCCTTGGTCACCAGAAAAGTATTCCACAAACTTTCCCTCATAACTTTTTTATGAATAAATAATCATTAGTGTATTATTTTCGGACGTGCATGTGTAATCATATAGATATAATAGAAAGTTCAATATATCCGTGTGATACCAAACACTGTATTGCACTGCAGTTTAAATACAGGGGTTCTACGTTTCTAAACGGAATTCCATTTACCAAAATGTTTGATGACGTTACAATGTCACAATCACAACGCAGTATATATTCCCTTGTGGTATGCTCGCTAAAAAGGAATAAATTTAAAATTTGTGAACACATGTACAATTGTGCTTTTTTGACGTCATTCGATTGT
The DNA here is from genome assembly GCA_030159075.1 of Atrina japonica. Lineage (NCBI taxonomy): Eukaryota > Metazoa > Mollusca > Bivalvia > Pterioida > Pinnidae > Atrina > Atrina japonica. Next base: position 1,326,699 of record BROG01000130.1, on the reverse strand, counting down.
GTTGTCATAACTAAAAAAGCGTTTGACGGAACATTTAATTGTGACGTCATAAAGGAAAATTTGCAAAAAAGGTGCCGTGTTGGGCATTTGGCGATAGGTCAATTAAATGATTGAGGGGCATGTAATAAATAAAAAATCATTAGGTTATAAATGATATCCGGTATTTAGCTCGGCCATTTTGAATTAGTAGTATTGTAGTAGGATTATGATTACCATGGTGACATGCGCCCATTAGTTTGTTTACTGTACGTGTCCAATATCATAATATTTGAAAATTGAAAACGCATTGTTTTTAAACATACTTCATTAACTGGACACATCATCTGATTTCTTTGAGTACCACAGATCGTAAAATGAACTTTGTATACCATTAGGCCTACATATCATATTGTAATCATTTGAAACGCAACAATCATTTCAAATTTGACCCAATAGGGCATTGCATCATTGGTAATATTCCATAGCTTAATAAAAATCACCTCTTTTAATAAGGTTCGAAGTTTCAATACAATCGTCCATTCAGTTAAAATCTTAATGTTGTGATGAATTCTGTTGAGCATTATATCAGACAATAGGTGAAATATACAGTTTGGAAAGAGTTTGATGACAAAAAAGAATTTAAAATACGTTATAAAACGTTGGGAAATACAATAAAGGAAACAAATATTACACCATTTCCTCTTGAATTTAATGACCCGGAGGTGATGGCAATACTGAACAGACAACATAATAAGAAAATATTGGTTAAAGCGGACAAAACCTTGAACACCATATCATTTGTACGGCGCATCATTGTTATCGTCATTTAAAGGAATTTTACCGTACTTAAATATTCGGTATATAAAGTTACTTTTAGTTGTTAAAACCTCTATTACAATGTTCCTAGATTTTATACATTCTGCTTATATCTGTGTTGAAATTGTGGGAATGATGCATATTACTCCAGGTACCTTATCCCACTTCTGAATTTTTCATATACAGAGGTAAACTACTTACTGACAAGTTATAGACACAGGGATATCCAGAATCACGTTTGATGTTAACAATCCGTAAATTTTACGGTCGGTATAAATACCTTGTTTGCGATTACTCTGTTTCTGTTTTTACCTGTTTGAAAGCGGTTGTTGAGATGTCTGTACTAATTGTGACGACGATTTGTTCCTCACGTATTTCATCTGAATTTGACCGTGAATCTTAATAGGTGATTAAACTTTTCAAACAATGCAATTGCAGCAAGTATAAAAGTCGTTTTAATGACAGATGGATAGGATTTTATCAGTGCAACGTGAAATGTGTTTGCAACATGTTTTATTAAGGTGAAATAAGGATATCAGTAAAAACCTTAAAATCAGTTTTACCTTTTGTCGTCGGGTAAAGAAAAATATTGATGGATATGTTGAAATCCTACCCTTCCAGTCGTCAGGGGTATATATTAAATCACATATCCCAACGTATTAATCGTCTCGTGAACACAGAACTCTGAAAATCCAGGGATAGGATCAGGTGCCATAGAGGAGTATGCATCCCATTTTGACCTGTCATACCCGCAGTGAGTTCACGGTCTGATTCAAATGAAATAAGGTAGAATTTGATCCTTATTACAACCGATATAGATGAGTAAAAACTAATACGGGGCAGGTAAACCAACAGTGAAACATAGCAACTGCAAGTAAGATCATTACACATACCGTAAAATTTGCAAATTGTTCACAAAAAGAGCAATTATTGATATTAGAATCAAGCACACACGCTTCATACTTAGACATTTTACTTAAAATAAACACAGACGGGAAATTAGCAACTAAGCTTTACGATAAACGCGACGATTTCGGCTTTCCCATCGAAAATTTTCCACATTTAAGTAGTAATATCCCTCAGTCACCCGCATATGGAGTTTATATTTCACAATTGATCCGATATGCCAGGTCGTGCACAACATATGAAGATTTAATATACAGAGGTAAACTACTCACTGACAAATTATTGACACAGGGATATCGAAAACCGCGTTTAATGTCAACGTTCCGCAAATTTTACGGTCGGTATAATAGTCTTGTTTGCGAGTACTCTGTTTCACTAAGTGAAATGTTGAGTTGCCTTTTCGTTGGCGGCTGTTGAGACGTCTGAACCAAATGTGACGAGGATACACTCCTCACTTGTTTCGTTGGACTTGACTGTGGACTCACGGCGGGTGACCGGTCGACAGGGGATGCTTACTCCTCCATGGCACCTGATCCCACCTCTTGGTTTCCAGAGGTCCGTGTTTGTCCATTTTTACCGGATTTGTATCTGTGTCCTGGACATTCTATTGATTTATACTTTGGTATCTGTAATTTTTATATATCCATAATTACAGCAACACATCAGTTGGAGATAGATGTCACGACCGAAGTAAAATGATACTTATTTCCAATGTAAACAACGATAATTAGATTATGGAACTGATTTTAAACCCGGACTACTACATCAATTACATTCAAAACCTCAAATACACATGCTTAGGCTGAATGGTTGTTTCCTTGGATATCTGCAAATATACGGTGTATACAATTATTCGGAAAATAAAAATCACCTGATGATATCTGTGGGTGCATAGACAATTTGATCACGGCTTTCCGGGGTGATGCAATATCCTCAACTAATCTTATCTATGAATGAACTTCAACAAAGCATTAATCAAATTTATTGCAAAACAGATTTAAGAATAACACTTTTTAATTAAGAACTTTTCTCGGTCTATAATCAAAGGGGATTCTGAAACATTATCAGTCGAAACGGGAGTTTCCCTGAAACAGTAAATTAATTTTATCGGTTAGATATCTTAGTTTCCTTTATAATACGACATATACAAATTCTTGAAGAATGCAGTCAAGAACAGGATGAATAATCAATAATCGTCTATGTAACACCAACATTACGTTAGTTTGCTGATTAAACTTGTCCTACCTTCCGGTCTGTGAAAGTGATGACTCCAACTATACAAAGTAGAAAATCTCAAGTCCGACACATAATTCGTAAATCTTTTCTCAGCAGTTTATTCTAGTTTTACATAACTGCGGATTCCTAGGATTTTACTAATCTGTACGAAATTACCGTTTGTTAAAAGTTATAATATTGACCTTATACAACCTTGACCAAAGTTCATTTGTTTAAAGGGACATTAGCTGTGTTTTTCACTTTTTCACTACTTAGATTGATATACAATAAAACAAAAAAGAGATAAACACAGGCATAAAAATATTAAATTCCTTAAAAATTGCTTGAGAAACCAAGACGTTTGAATTGCAATTTATTAATTTAACCTTACTATTTGTATATGAATACCACAATGGACCTTTAAACTTTATAAAACATATAATCTTCTGAAACCAACAGATCATATGGAACCAAACTTGGTAACACACATCCGTGGGGTGTTTAGAAACAAAATTGTATCCAGTATGCTTGTCGACCATCGAACATGGCTGTCATAGCTATAAATAGAACTTAAAGGTAAAGCTGCAGTTTTTGGCAAATAGCTAAAAGAAGAAACAAAACGTCAGTAGGACAAGATCTATCTACCCTGATAATTTCGGATAAGTCAGATGACCTGATTTTGAGTTACTGCCCCTGAAATGTGAATTTTTAATGATTTTCCGAGTTTTTGGCAATAAGCTAAAAAACAAAACAAAACGTGTCAAACGTAGTTAGCCAAAAATGATCGACAGGACAAAATCTATCTACCATGAAAATTTCGGATGAGTCTGATGATACGATTTTGAGTTATTATCCCTGAAATGTTGATCTTTAATGATTTTCGGATGTTTTCACTATTTTTTCTAAAATGATACACAATGAATCAAAACTAGCTGGCCAAAAATGATCCGCAGGACAAGATCTACCTGTGTTAAAAATTTCGGAAGAATCTAATATATTGACTTTGAGTAATGGTTCTTGAAATGTCGAATTTTTAGCGATTTTCATAGGTTTCGGATATTATCTCCAAAACTATAATAGCTATCTATATCAATGGCTGGATTGGAACTATACTTTACACAAATGATCCCTAGATGTGCCTTTTGGGGGTACTAAGACCTGTCTGACATACTCTCTGGGAACTAGGTCACAGTTACTGAAAATTGTTCACATTTCGTTTCCGGAGCAGAAATCCTAAGCTACTGGGTGGACTGAATATAAGAAATTTCAGATACCAAAGTATAAATCAATAGAATGTTCAGGACATAGATACAAATCCGGTAAAAATGGACAAACACGGACCTATGGAAACCAAGAGGTGGGATCAGGTGCCATGGAGGAGTAAGCACCCCCTGTCGACCGGTCACACCCACCGTGAGTCCACAGTCAAGTCAAATGAAACACACGAGTGTATCCTCGTCACAACTGGTACAGACGTCTCAACAACCGCCAACGAAAAGGCAACTCACTCAACATTTCACCCAGTGAAACAGAGTAATCGCAAACAAGACTATTATACCGACCGTACAATTTGCGGAACGTTGACATTAAACGCGGTTTTCGACATCCCTGTGTCAATAATTTGTCAGTGAGTAGTTTACCTCTGTATATGAAATATTTATATGTTGTACACGCCCTGGCATATCGGATCAATTGTGAAATATAAACTCCATATGGGGGTGACTGAGGGATATTACTACTTAAATGTGGTAAATTTACGATGGGAATTCCGAAATCGTCGCGTTTGTCGTATAGCTTAGTTGCTAATTTCCCATCTGTGTTTATATTATGTAAATTTTCTAAGTATGAGGCATGTGTGCTTGATTCTGTTGTATCTTTAATTTCTAGTTCGCTGGGATATATCGAATTGACATATGTATGAAAATTGTCATTATTAATTGACAAAACGTCGTCGATATATCTAAATGTCAAATTAAAGGACACCGCTAACTTTTTCTTTTTTTGATTCAGCACAAATGATCATCATGTGCCCTAGATGTGCCTTTTGTGGTACTTTCTGACCTACTTTCTGCAAATAACACAAAGGGATGCTGGTTGCTGTGACCTAATGTTGACTCAAATTTTTAGCTCACCTGGACGTATTACTAGTAATTTACTATATAAATAGTCCTGCGTTAAGCTTTTTTCAGTCCATTGTGAGCATAGTACTGCAGCTACAGCCATGAAACTTCACATGCACATTATCTAGGGTCATTACTTAACAGTGCAGGGGGATGCTGTTCGTTAAGTTCTAATTTTGACCCAAAGTTTTAGCTCGCATGGACATAGTCATTTACTGTATGAATAGTCATGCGTTAAGCTTTATGCACCCTATGTTATCGAAGCGCCCCTTAGTTGACTGTTTAGTAACAGATTTCATTTTCATTTGTAAACTTATATATAGACTTAACAATTACGCATCACGCATAAGTAATCAGATTATGATATTTGACTCAAGACATGATCTTAAAAGATGTACTATGTTTTGAACCTTTTTGACCATTTTTTATCTCGAAACTTTAGTCAGTCAAACAAACAAGGCATCCTAGATTAATAATTGAAAATAACTGGTTTTATTAATCATTTCATGCTTTTGATCTTACGCCATTAATGCGGTGATCTTGAAACTTTGTAAAAATAATCGTTACATGTTTCCTTACAACTTTCTAATGCATTGCATACAAAAAAAGTTGACAGTTTTAGAAAAAAATGGCAGTTTCACTTAGCCATTGTTTCAGTTCCTTCCATTTTCAAATGCATATGTTTATATAAAAAGTTGACGTTTTTCGCAAATTGGCAATTTTAGAATTTCTATGTGTTGATGACCTCTGATCTTTGACCCTGTGACCTTGAAAATTTGCAAAATTAATCCTCACAGTAATCTTTTTTAAATGCATATGCCAGTACAAAAAGTTAACAATTTTAGAAAAAAAATTGCAGTTTTAGTACTTTTAAGTGCCAAAACTTTGATCTATTGTCCTTGAAACTTTTCCCCGGGGTAGTGGGTAGGGACCACAAATTTGGCAATTTCCACGCCCGTTTAGGTATTGATACTAGTGACTTAGTTTGGTTGGAATCGGACCAGAGATTCTTGAGAACAAGAAAATGTGAAACAGTTAAATGTTTTAGTACTTCAAAGTGCCAATGACCTTGAAACTTTGCAAACTCGACCCATGCTTTAATCGCTACAATTTATTAATGCATATGCCTATACAAAATTTGGCGGATTTATAGCAAATTGACAGTTAATTGGTTTTTCGGGATTTTGGCCACACCCATAACTGCCTCATCCCCAGAGGCTGAAGGTTGATACAGGGGCCAAAATTTTGCAATTTTGATAGAGCAACTCTAGGATATTACAACCATATAAAGCATTTGTTTCAGTAAGGCACTCCAGTAGAGAAGAATATTTTAAAAATACCTAATTTTCCTGGTATTCACCCCGTTCCCAGGGCCCCTAGGTGGGCACCTCGAATTTTGCATTTTTCATGCCTTCAGGTATTGATGCTTGTGACTAGGTTTGGTTGGAATTGACCCAGAGGTTCTTTAGAAGAATCTGCAAATGTGAAAAAGTTAATGCACGCCGAACGACGACAGACAAAATACGATCGCGATTAATCACTAAATATGATGTCGATTACCTTTAAGCACGGTGTCTAGAATCTGTAGTCAGGTAGACTAATGATTTTGCATAAAATGTAAAATATCTAAATCTTGCATCATATTCTTATTCCTGTAAAGTAATTGTTCTCAATGGAATCGTAGGCGCCAGTACTATGACTATAAGTTCCATTTCTGTGATGTACACGTAAATTACATTTTCAACTACAATTCTTATTGATTCTTTCTCAGAAAAGGTAAATGTCGAAAAAGAAGGGCGTATAGACAAGCAATTACTTAACCAAATATAATCTCTGATTTATCAAATGACTGCATTATGTCATAAAGGCCATTCGCTTCAAGTATTCAATATATTTTCAAGATGAAAAAATAATCGTGTCTGCCGCGTAACATGAAAATTTGGTAATTATGTAACGGTATCATTTCTTTATCTTATATTTCGCTAAATTTGGCATTATGAAAGAAATATGTAAAATCACGGATACCAAAGTATTAAATGAAGCGACCATATTTATTACTCAAACTTAATTTTTCATAATTTCACTATAAACACATACATAATTCATTCTGCGGCTGCTGTTCTATACTTATGGCATAGAATTGCAAATAATGATGAAAAGCAATACCCATCGTCTTGGAGATAATAAGCACCATATGCAGAAGAGACTACTTAAATGCGGTAAATTGTGGATAAGAAAGTTAAAATCATTATGTTTGTTGTATACTTTGTAGTTAGTTATCAGTCTGTGTCTGTTGTAAGTGAAATATCCAAAAGGAAATGTATGTGCTGGATTCTGTGATGCTTTTAATTTTTGTTTCGTTGGGATATATCACATACATACGTATGGGAAACTCTCATTATAGGAATGATACTAGGTAGTGTCAGAAAGTGAAAAATAACTTCATTCACCAATGATAACGATACTCTTAAACGGATTCGGTGTCTCTGGCCCAACCGAGACTAATTGTATCCGGTCGCATTGTTTCGATGCTCTTTAATGCCAATAATGGACATAAACAGGTAGGAAACTACAAACGAAAAACCAATGAAGAACTTGTTTCAATACAAATACACAATGTCGTAGATGCAGAATGTCGCGACAATAAGACATGTTCTTTAGTCATTTCAAAAAATAAAAATGGCACGATTTACCGCCAGGTTACTCGACACTTGGGATGAAACGACCTGATAAAAAACTCTCATAATTTTGTAATATGCAAGATTCAGGACCTATAACATAAAACGAAGTAAATAAATTGTGGTGAACAAATAAAGGCATAAAGTAGGCAAAACATGTAAAAAATGAGGGCGAACAGTCTGCACAATTACGTCGCGACGATCTAAATTTCACATCCAAATTGCAACAAAATAGAACAAAAACAAAATTACCGAATCAAATATCATCGGCGTAATCGGAATCAGCATTAATTAACAAAACGAATAAACATGACAGCTTAGTCGGCAACACAATTAGATTTATTATTTGCCCTTGTATGATACCACTTTTTCGGAAATATGCATTTGTATTAAATCTAGCTCAACTTATGACATCTTATGGACAGAAACCATCGTCTTGAACATTTGATTTTGGTGTTTTTGCAAAACTATTACTTGGTATTTTTAATAATATTCAGATATATGGCGTTTGAAGTGTCAAGTTTAAAGACAGAAAATAATTAAAATTTTTCGAAAGTTGTTATTTAAAATGAAAGTAACTGGTGGCACTATATGAAATCTTCTGATTTTGCGATCAATCGACAAATTTTTGACAATGGGATATCGAAAACCACGCTTGATGTCAACGTTCCACAATTTTTACGCTGGGTATAATAGTCTTGTTTGCGATTACTTTGTTTCACTAAGTGAAATGTTGAGTTGCCTGTTCGATAGCGGTTGTTCAGACGTCTGTACCAATTGTGACTACTACTACTACTACTACTACTGAGCCGGCCTGGCTCAGTCGGTAGCCCGCTCGACTCTTGATTGTCAGGTCGCGAGTTAGAATCCGGCCGGCGCCAGGTTGGATTCCTGTCCTTTGGATGAGAATGTAAAACCGGGGTCCCGTGTCACAGTAGGTGTCGCCACGTTAAAGAACCCTCACTGCTTAATGGCCGTAAGTGACGAGCATAAGCCAACTTTTAAGCCCTTCAACACCATTGGTGACGTCTCCATATGAGTGAAATATTCTTGAGAGAGACGTTAAAAACAATACAACCAACCAATACTACTGCTACTATTACTACTACTTAAACAGAACACGGCTTCTACTTTCTCTGCTACTTAATGTTTGACTTATCAAAGCTTTTTGTTTTGTGATCATTAATATAACGTTGTAAAAAAAATCATTTTCCGTTAAAGAAAACATAAGTACGCCGACGTATCACTCGAGATTTACTGCAACAGAGACAAGATACAAAACCTACAAACCTAATGAAGATAACATATTTATAACGTACATTATAAACCTATCACAAACTTATAAATATCTTAAATATTAGAACTTACTCTACATATTTGCACCAATTTACCGACAAACACAAAAGAAAAATATCTCATGATGTGATCCTTGCAAAACATTAAAGAATTTAAAAACATTTTGTGGCTTGATATTAATGGGTCATCAAATGCGATATTTACTTCTTGTTATATAACTATCGAACGCTCGTTAGAATGCATTTATGGACAATATGGATGCTTTTTTCAGCTACAAATAAATAGAATGGCCCCGAGTGCCATGAATATTTTATCTCTCTCCCAAACGGCATCCATGTTGACTCTGACAATCGTTATATTGACATATAGTTTTCATTTTGAAAAACAAAATAATAGGAATCGAATATCCTTAAACGTCATCATGATGCAACAGCCAAGTTCATAATATATGTATTGATTCAAGACACGACATATTCCTAGTTGATATCATCAACAGTATTTAACATTGACTATCACAAAGCGCAGTCAAAGCTCGTTTCCGATATTTTCTCAACACCATACTAGAATTTATAATTAGGACTGTGCGCTGGGTGTTTCCCGCGATTAATTTACTAATTTTAAATCTCTATAGAACTTCTAGAATACGACGAAAATATATGCAAATAAACATTAAGTGCGTATAGAAAAGTTTATTTATGGACATTACTCCCTTGGATGTGACTTTAATACAAATAAAGTTTTCTTTAGTGTCTAGTATGCTTCACATTTACACATTTTACCACTAAATTTGGTTTGCAAACGAGCCCAAGGGCCGTTTTAGCTGCACTCACCAGTATACTTAGCGTATATATAGAATCGATGGATTGCTTTTCAGTAGTATTTTATATAATTATAGCTGGCAGTTAACACCTGGTTCCACTATTGAATTGCGTTCCATTGATAAATGTTTTCATTCAATAGCAGCATTTTGCGCTGAACATGACTTCCCCCTGTATCTAATTCGTGCTTTAGTTTTGATATTTTATGTATCGACTTCACCATTACTTTCAGTGATTATAAATCTCTCAGCAAAATACGCATCTTTACCTCTGTTTCCTACTTGGGCATTCGCATGTCAAAACTAATCCATGGCGATATATTCAAGAGAAACATTTACTTTTCTAGCAAGCCTTGAATGGTTCATGTTGACTGTTCTGTACACAAGGAACATATATAACATGTACTATACAGTGACTCGGACTCTTGATACGTCTGATAAATCATACGAAGGGACTTTTTATTGACAAAAACTTCACTGCTCTAGTAAGTTTCCATTGATGAAGGTTTAAGAGATATGATAACCATTATTTACAGTTGTTTGTTTCTGTATTGTGATCTGATTTATAATCGTAAACATTTTCCAACATTTAGTTCAATTTATGTGGAGAATAGAGTGAAGCTATGTCGAGGTCAAATCGAGATCTTAAGATATGGTTGTTGTTGTATTTCTTGTATTGTTGTTTAGCGTCCCACACTCTTTGGATACGGAAGAAAGGTAAATAATCCCATACATGATTTGTTTACTACAATATTTACTTATATTCACAGTACTGTCACGATGTTTTACTTACTAGGGTGAAACACTAAAATAACTTAATGAAAAGTGATATTTTCGGCCCCTCCGGACGCGTTTTAAGCCGGACCGGTTATGATACGACATGCAGTGGGCAAAGTTTAAATCTAACTATAATGACACTTGACTCATTAAGGTGTTTTGGTGTTTCACCTAAGTAGGTAAAACATAGCAGACGGAGCCCGGATGGACAATGACCAAATACATTTTTACTATTACACGAATTGTTGAATTTGTTTCTACCATAAATGAAAACTTGCATTACATCAATATGTCAATGAGACATCAATAACGGACCCCCTTTAACTCTATATAATTTAACGACATCACCTTCTTTGACGTCGGCAACAGGGCTGATGCATCTTCATGTACATTATCCGAGTCGGACAATTTAGCACTAGTAGTAGTGTGGTGTCAAAGTTTAATTTCTATGCCAATGAGATTCATTCTTCCCTGTTGTTTAACCAATTGAAGCGTCGTTTATACCACATTTTGAGAGTGGTATAACAATACAAATTATGGTAGAAAGATTTCTATATATATCCGAAAATATGACAGTTGGAAAGAATGTTTCCGGATTACGGTTAGTAGACACTTTGGATTTTATGGGTTTTTTTTCCTTTCTTTTTTACATTAATGAAATTTTATTGATCTATTACATCTGTAAGGAAAAGGTCATAGCAAGTGGCTCGTTTATTTATTGAGATACCTCTGCTTACATTTGCAATAATCTCTCACGAATAATGGATGATAACGATAAGTTTATGAAGAAAAAGTAATAGTACAAATATTCAAGATATGAAGGGAATTCTTTGATATATTTTTTATAATTGGCTCTAAACGTATGTCTCTGACTCTGAGTTCTACTGTCGTATTTTCTGATTGATATAATATTTCAATAATTAGTGACATTATCTTGCATGCAGAAAAGTTAAGATAAAATTTGATTGCTTTACATGAGCAACTGAAGCACTACAAAACCATCACTTACCACTTATTATGTTATGAGCATGTTTCTTTTAGTAGACGATAAGATATTCAGCATCGTTGAAAGATAAATATACATGTTCTGTCCTATCTACACACTCAAAATAAATATTTTGTATATCACATCAGTTTCCTTTTAACTGTCTATAGAACGCATTAAATTACAAGATACGGAGACAAATTAAATACTGTATTACTGTATTCCAAAGTTAACAGAATTCAACCTCTGCCAACTACGTGTTTACCTAATATTATGATTTCATAGTTGTTAGTTTACGAATTTGCCGTATAAATATATACTTAATCAGAGGTTAACTACGTGTTGACCTAATATCATCATGTTGTAACGCAATGTTATATCAATTATTGATGCAATGAACCTTTCCATGTTTATCGGATTTTAGTTGACATGTAATATATATATATATATTGATTCAGTACAAAACCTTACCTATAAAACCACCTCACTAATCAGACCACTTTGAATCAGTCATTTAGGTTGTCTTAATAGCGAGGTATATATGTACATGTAAATATATATATATATATATATATATATATATATATATATATATATATATATATATATATATATATATATATATATATATATATATATATATATATATATATATATATTATCTCCCCCGAACGTTAATAAGCATTCATGCTCATAACCTTAGAGGTCACTATATTTCTTCTTTTTACTATTCCACTTGTAAATATTTTGTAAATCACGTGTTTGTATTAAAACAACATTTGCATTTTCTTTTCGGTTGTTGATCGCTTGACTCACAATACAATTATTCGTCTGTCTTCTAATTCCTATCAGCCAATAGTCAAGTATTTGACTGACTCCTTGGAATTGATGATCTGGAAAATACACAAGGAAAATGAAGGAAAAGCAAATTTATGAAATTTCGCAAAATTAACATTTCATTTATATCTATCATTTGGTTGTTTTTATGGCATGTACGATTTGATAACCTGTACTCAATTTTTCATGTCAATAAATTAGATCTCAATGAACCTTTCTAACCAAATGACGTCATAGACCTAATTACAGTTGGTGCCCTTGCGATGTTCATGATAAACTATTGTTTATTTACGAAATTCTTAACAGGCTGACATGACCCTGAGAACTCTGTAACTTCTACCTAAGTTTAAAATTCATTACACATTTGTATCAATTAGTTCATCAATGAAAGACTTTTATCAAAATAGATTCCCGGACGTTAAATGCAGTATGTCATATTTGAGTTATATGGTATGGACATCATTCAAGTTTCGTTTGACTTCTAATGCAATGAAACAATTAGTATACAAACTATTGATTGGACAGATACATTAGGGACATATCCATGTATAGCCCAAACATGTATTAAGAAACTATTCTCTGTGGACGGTATGGACATGACCTGCTTTACGTTCCATATTGAGTAATTGTGACAGGCACTGAAAAAGGAAATAAGTGAATCAATAAGTGTTAGAATTAAGTTTTATATTGAAGGTAAATAATGGATGGCTGACAGGGATAGGAGAACAATCATCTTGTATAGAAGGTAATGCAGTTTTGATTAATCAAATGCATAAACATAGCATGAAAATGATGATGTACCAGTTACTATATAGATTTGTGTAGCTTGTAGAGAGGATCCGCTTTAAGAAAGAGATGTGTAAATCGCATACCGTTGAACGATCCTTTTTATTTTTATTTCTAAGAGGACCAATACTTATAGGGCCTTAAACCATATCTGTTAATTTAGTGTGAGGCTTGCGTTCTATCTTAAACAATAGTCAGTGAGGAATTAAGTAATTAATTACTGATCTGTGGCCACGTCAATTTACTCGGCAAATGGTTTTCGATTCTTGCCTGAAATAAGGCTAAATCACATGTTATGACAAGCGTTTAGTATAAAATGTTACAGGAATAGGTCGTTCTGATGAAATTTAAAAGGAGACGCATTCTCACGGTGGATGGACAAGGCAAGTTAAATCCACGTACTCTGGTAATTTGAATATATGTGGTAAGTCAGTAACCCCAACCAACAAGTGAAAAATTTGGATAAGAAAATTGGAACAAACAAAAATTATGTTGAAATTTAATAAAGGAGCTGTGTATGATATGAAAATACAAAATGAATACCCGTGTATGCGCTGGTCTGATTTGATGGTGTACCAATGTTATGTTGTAAATTTTGTACTTATACCTGTCCAGTAAATTCAAAATTTACAACATGATACCAGCCTTAATATTTAGTTTACCTCTCCTTGAAGTTATCAATTGAGGGTTATTCATTAATACAAACGTTAAAAGATAAGACATGCCATATTTACTTTTTCAATAGTTCGGCACGTAGAGAGAATATTCAAGGCAACATATCAAAATATTTAAAATTTGAGTTATATTCTAAAGATTCGTTGCTTTCATTTTTATGTCATGCAATTAGCAAAGGAACATTGATTATTTGTGTTAAAGGATCCCAGGCCTGATAAAATCTCACCACCAATCGTCTTGTTATTACTGTTCTTATATATTAATCCGAGACATGAAAACATCCGTTTATTCCCAAACTAAATATTTTGATCATTAATACTTTTCTAGCAGTGTGATTTGTTTAAAGAGAAGACAACAATTAGACTCAAAAATCAAAGGATATTGGTCGATTTATTATTTTTAATTACAATAAAAAGAAGACATCATGAGATCTGTAAACATTTGTATTGACGACATAATTGAATCGGTTCGCTGCCGGGAATCATTGTTGACGTTTTCCAAAAACCAAACATTTTAATTTCAGTTCACAAATCCTGTATATAATTCGCCTCATGTCTCAATAACAGAAACCTGTTTTCGCAGACTTAATCTTTAGTCGAAGTCAAACTTCACTAAAAAATGCAGATATGCAGATAAGGGATGGATAAGACGGATAAAATACTTTCTCTCTCTCTCTCTCTTATATATATATATATATATATATATATATATATATATATATATATATATATATATATATATATATATATATATATATATATATATATATATATACCATTCAGATGTAATTTACAAGCTATTTCGACATTTCTACAGCCATATTTATTTAAAGGCGTCGTCTAATACTATAAACAGCGTCTTTAAAACAACGAGGTACGGTGTAGTGGATCATATTTGATATAGATGTTTAACGTCCAACTGAGCCAGCTCTTTGGGCAATCTGTTGGAAGGATATTCTTCTTATGTAAATATTTTGATAAAGTATAATGCAGTCAATTCGCGTACCATAACTTCCTATCAAAGTCTGCAAGATACGCGCGGTTCATTTGGAATTACGATATATGCCTGAAAACGATTGACATAAACCTTACTGAAACTAACTCTGTATTTACTTTTACGTTTAATGTGAATGCAAAGCAACAAACATTTAATTAAGTGGTCAGTTTGCCAAAGCTGTGGATGTACAATTGGAGCCCATGTTTATAGATTTCTGTCTATAGGACTACCATAAGCTATTGTCATATTGGAGTATATGGAAGATACCATTTAGTTTGTCGTTTTATGGCATTAGATACTTACCGGATAACATACAATATTGTGAGTTCAATTTTGCATTTACAGCAAACCACCACTAACCGTTTCCCGCCACATGATCAGTTATACTTGTTTATTTCATCTGGGGGTGGTTTACCTGATGACCAATACTGATTTAGTTACACGACTGAACGGGAAGGTAAGTGAACTTATAATTATTATTTATGGAATTGAGGAAGATGTCGGTGACAGTGGATGTTTGTATTAGGAAATGATTACGACACAGCGGGAGGTTTCTAATTTGTATGTAACTGAGGTGATAATGTTAAAGTAGTATATTTTCTTTTGTAAATGCAATTAGCCGTTGAAAGGAATCATGCGAAAAAAAAGCAAATAAACGAGTTCAAAAAATGAATGTAAATATAGGTGAAAACTAAACAAAGGGTGCAAATGCATAGTGTTATAAGCAATAATCATAAAGTCATCAACATCATCATCATCGTCATCATCATCATTATCATCTAGTAGTAGTAGTAGTAGTAGTAGTAGTAGTAGTAGTAGTAGTAGTAGTAGTAGTAAAATAGTAGTAGTAGTAGAAGTAGTAGTAGTAGTAGTAGTAGAAGTAGTAGTAGAAGTAGTAGCAGTGGGGGTGGTGGTGGTGGTAGTGGTGCTGATGGTGGTAGTAGTTGTAGTAGAAGTAGTAGTAGTAGTAGTAGTAGTAAAATAGTTGTAGTAGTAGTAGTAGTAGAAGTGGTGGTGGTGGTGGTAGTAGTGGTGGTGGTGGTAGTAGTAGTAGTAGTAGTAGTAGTAGTAGTAGTAGTAGTAGTAGTAGTAGTAGTAGTAGTAGTAGTAGTGGATACATATATTTCCGTTAACATTAAACTTGTGTACTCACATCGTGCTCAGAGTTCAATTCGCATATATTCTGAGACTTTGTTCTACGTGCTCATCTCGATTGCAATTTGTTTGAACGATTTTTCCGAAAATGGTAATATGAAAATTACTGGACGAAGACGGTACGTACGCCATATCAGTAAACGATATTGACAGACCAACGGAACAAAAACATTTCTCATGTCACAGAGACAATAAAACACCTCACAATCACTCTTCGATTACATTATTTGCTGCACAGTAATGAAACAATACATACAAAGAGTTACTCGTATATAAAAGAAAGTAATTTGTAATTGTTATTCATTATTACATATTTACGTATTTGTAATACTGGATTAACAGAATCTAGTTATCCATTCTGTGGTTCTCCCGAAGATTTGACTTTTAGAATCTTACCACGAGGGTGGAGAATTTTCCTTTCCACTCAGCACACGCATGCTTGATTATTTCTCTACCATGCTTCCATCACATGTGGCTGCATGTAAATAAAGTCTGACGCCACGTTTAATGCATTGTATTCTTATCACATAAAAGTCCTACACCAAGTCCAAGGTCGGTGAAATATTAGTTTGTATCTACTTGTACAGGAGACAGACAGTGTCCTCTCAATTTAAGACTGAATCTGGCAAAATTACAATTTATATATGTTCATGATATTTGTTCTCGAAAAGTCAATCTATATTTGTAACAGTTTTAATTCAATCCATATAGCATGGAGGCGTGGAGTAACATTTTCATTTTAATACGGATGGTTCTACTCACTTTTCGGTGATTGCAAGCTTTACAGGAAAAGAAATTTTATTCCTCATTTGTATGGTATGGTGGTGACAAGTAGGTACTCTAGCCAGTGTAATGTTGATGTCGCAATGCTTCATTACCTAAACTTTAAACTCGTCCGAGTCATGAAAGAGTTTATTCGACTCCACCCCGATAAAATTCATATTTATAAATATCATGCGTATTGTGTCGAATGCACGTTAAATTGATATTTCAAAATTATCGTTACTCTGTTTAGGTGTTAACTGCGTCAGATAGTAGTATTACAAGTCTATATTTGTATCCTTGCTTATTATAAAGAGCACACGTCAATCAGCATCAGCAACAGGCCTTTAGAGTTGTATGATTGAAATATTAGAAACATTTTGTCTTTTGTAGAATAGAAATATTCAAAGATAATCACTAGTGCAGTATCTACAAGCACTTGAAAATGTCTTGTACCTTTCACACACCTTATTTTCTGTCGAAAACAATGAAGCATATCATAAAGTTACAATTAAACTAATTGAAATAAAATTTGTATAAACATGTTTAAGCGGTTGCACTATCAATTGCAAGTTTGTATAACCAGAACCCCTCACACAGACACACACACACACACACACACACACACACACACACACACACACAAACACAGACACACAGACATATATATATATATATATATATATATATATATATATATATATACAGTCAAACCTGTATATAGGGGCCACCCAAGGGACCAGAGAATATTGAACTTTATGTGCAGGTGACCCTTATACACAGGTTCAATTTAGTTGAAGTATGCAGTCAAGGGACTTTTCAAAACTGACCTTTATAGACAGGTGATCCTTATATAGAGGTGGCCGCTATAGCAGGTTTTACTGTATATATATATATATATATATATATATATATATATATATATATATATATATATATATATATATATATATATATATATATGCTTGAAGACTGTAAGACTGTATATTGAATACTTTTATACAATGTTGTATAGAAATAAAATATTGCAACACCAGGGGCAATATAACATGTGGAAAACTATAAATTGTACACTTCCATGTAATGTGTTTATTTATTGATATTTAGGTAAGGAGTTCCGGCGTTACATAGTATATCTCAGAGAAGTCCATAAAGTAAGATTAAAACAAGTTCAAACCTCTCTTATACATTCCGTTTAATTTAGGTACTACTTACATTTTTCATATGTTGGCATTTGAGGTAAACATAAAAATCAATGCAAAACAATTTGCTTTGTCCTATCTAAATCATGCTTGGCATATTTTACATACACAGAATGGCAATGTGTTAAGAAAAACAGATATTCTGTTAAAAATGGGTTAACTACTTTCGCTAAGTACCGTACGAATTTATTTTCATGTATAAAGTAAAATTATGGGTTGTTTATTAGCTAAACTCTCTTACCCTATAATCAAAATAGATGTTTTAATACTGCTGTATTATTCGTTTTGAGAATTTTCTTCCTATGCGTGTGATACTTTTTCGAAAATGTTTAAAAATTGTCCGTTCAACCGTTCTGATCTCAAAGAAAAATTGGAATTAATTTGATAGGTTTAAATATTTGGAATAGTAATATACTCTACAAGAACACATGTTTGCAATAGTTTTCATGTATTTATTCTTTAAGGCGCTCGTTTTGCACTGAATGCCATTAATGATAACATTTATCGATAAGAAATGTAAAAGAAAAATAATATGTTTCAATATGTCTTTAAAAAAAGATTTCAATATGTAAGATTTTTCATAATTTAAAGGTGGTATTTCACGATCCAAACAAAACTTTTGGATATCCATGTTCATATGTTATGAAAATTGCTGAGAAATCATAATTACATTAATATCAAAATAGATATAAAAAAAAAAACAATCGTCTCTAATGTTAATATAAACATAATTTCAATGTTATAGTTTTACAAATAAGAGGCCATATCAAATATTCTGAAATAACACTTCATCAGTTGAGCTCGAACCTGAAACAGATGTAACTTTCCAATACAAAAGTGGTTTCATAAAAGGTCAAAAATAATATGTACGTCAAAAAGTAACCAGCCATTGTAATATGATGACTCTCTTAGCTTTTGGGGAGTTTATTATTTAAACCTTACCATCCATTAGAAATATTACTTTAGTATAAAGTAACACCTGGTGCCGAAAAACCAGTTACTGTGTTTATTTATACTCTCGGGGTGTCCAATTGTCCTACAACAGTATATATCAACGCGTTTTATATAGTTTATACAAGGAATTCACACACCATATTAGGCGATGTAACTCTTTGTCACCTAATAAACAGAAATATTTCTAATAGAAACAACAATGATAGACAATATTTTTAAGCATATTTTGTGAACAGATCATATCATAAATTATATGGTATCGGTTTGTCTAGTATCATCAAATCATGACAATTTCTTGCCGGAAGTTAGATAAACAAATATTAGACAAAATACAGAAACAGGAGACAGTGTTTACTCCTCTAGGGAGTTGACAGCACAGTTCTGTTGATAGAGCCCAATATCTGCAACATGGAGATTGTTGAGTCGATCCTCGATCAGGTCATATTATACGAGGTGGTCCAAACTGACCATGTTCATCCCTTCCCATGCCTAGAGGGAAGTAATAAGTTCTAGGTTATTTAGTTTATTTCCAATGCCTGATATGCTAGCATAGTGGTATTTCAAGGTCATTAGAAATACGGATTGCTCCAAAAGGACAAATGCACACTCAGAGGAACAGGAACAAATAGTAGGGACTTGAAGTAGTCACGAAGTCACGTCACCTATTAAATCAAGTCCAAACACCACCAACATTTCTGTAAGAGGAAAAGGTCACGATCTGACAATACCAACATCACGGCTTATTGAACAGGGAAGATGATTGACACATCATTATTTGATTTAAACATGTCACAGAATCAAATGAAGACTTAAGTCCATAGAGACATTTGTAATTATTTCTAAGTCATAACACAAAGATGCAAGACCTTTTCCTTTCACGTGCACGACAGAACGTTTTATTTGAAAAATAAGACATTTGATTACATGATCTTTATTCGTAACTATGTCACGCTAAAATGACAATAACAATTTAGCATAGTTTTTCGAAGTTAAACCTACTTTTTCTCAGATAAATCAAGTTTTTTTCGGTTAAACATGGTATTTATCATTAATTTGCATTTACTGGAGAAAAATTAGGTTTGATTTCGTAAAAATACAAACATGAATTAAACCTAGCTTTTATCGAGAACAAATTAATTTTTCCTGAGGAAAACTACGTTTAACATCGCCAAAATCCCATTTATGAGTATTAAATGTTTTTACCAGTTAATTCAAATTACTACACTATAATCACACTAATGAGTTCTACCTAATTTTTCCCCAATAAAAACTAGTTTTTCTCCTTTCCCGAAACTCACTTCATTGAATAAAAACTAAAAAACTAAATTTAACAGGGTAATACTAATGTTTATCTCATATATAAAAATTTTCAGATACCAAAGTATAAATCAATAGAATGTCCAGGACATAGATACAAATCCGGTAAAAATGGACAAACACGGATCTCTGGAAACCAAGAGGTGGGATCAGGTGCCATGGAGGAGTAAGCATCCCCTGTTGACAGGTCACACCCGCCGTAAGTCCACAGTCAAGTCCAATGAAACAAGTGAGGAGTGTATCCTCGTCACAATTGGTACAGACGTCTCAACAACCGCCAACTAAAAGGCAACTCAACATTTCACTTAGTGAAACAGAGTAGTCGCAAACAAGACTATTATACCGACCGTAAAATTTGCGGAACGTTTGACATTAAACGCGGTTTTCGATATCCCTGTGTCAATAATTTGTCAGTGAGTAGTTTACTTCTGTATATGAAATCTTCATATGTTGTGCACGCCCTGGCATATCGGATCATTTGTGAAATATGAACTCCATATGCGGGTGACTGAGGGATATTAATACTTAAATGTGGAAAATTTACGATGGGAAAGCCGAAATCGTCGCGTTTATCGTATAGCTTAGTTGCTAATTTCCCGTCTGTGTTTATATTAAGTAAAATGTCTAAGTATGAAGCGTGTGTGCTTGATTCTGTTGTATCTTTAATTTCTAGTTCGCTGGGATATATATCGCATTGACATATGTATGAAAATTGTCATAATTAATTGACAAAACGTCGTCGATATATCTAAATGTGATTTTAACTTGCCATATCCGTTAAACCTGTTTTTTTCTCAGTTAAAATTATTTTTCTCTTTAACACACATCAACTGGAGAAAAAAATAGACTGAATTCAAAATACTAGGCTATACTGCGTTAAAATAAAAAACATGAATAGGTTTCACCGAGAAAGACCTAGTTTAACCGAAAAAAGATAGGTTTAACCGTACAAAAAGCATAAATACGTATAATAGTGATTTTAGTCCACTTAAACCTAGTTTCTCTCAGTTAAACCTAGTTTTTTCTACTATTTATTCAACTTCAGACGCCAAAATCCCACTTAGCTGGAGAAAAAACAAGTTTAACTGGAGAAAAAGGGGTTTAATCTTTAAGAAAAACTAGATTTAACTAAATTATTCTTATTTTGATATGTCATACGGTGATCACAAGGGTGTAAAATTATGCAAACATAATCACATGTGAAAGGTGTTTATTTTTATTCATCCGCGAAGGTACTGCTATTTCGCATTCTAAATTTGTTAACATGAAACTTATCACACGGATCTGATATCTGGAGTTTTAGCTTCATGGGATGTATCGTTAAGAAACAATCTAAGAGAACAGATATGCCGACAGACTTGCCGTGACTCATATTGTAAACTAATAAAAACGTAGATGTTTCGCTCAGCTTTTAATTATATTTCAACTTTCTACACCTTTTCATTATGATGGATGAATTTGTTTTAAACAAGGCCAGATAAACCAATAATCACAAAAAGATAGATAAGATCAAATGTATGTTTCTCTAAATCAAACTTCGATACTACAGGATTACGACAAGAGTAATAAATCAGCCAGTGTGGATCTGATTATAGGTAAGAATGTTCTTCAATTCGAGCTCCACTGAAGAATTCTAAATGATAGAAGTGATCGCCTTGAAAAATTATTCAGGCTTTTTTCAGGCAAAGTCTGAAACATTGGTATTAAATATACAACCACTGGTCGACGCCGCTACTGATGGACCGTTTTTCCGAGGGTATAAATAAATCTAGAATCTGGTTGTTCTGTACCAGCCGATATTTGTAACTAAATTGTTCTTTCATTTAGGCAGTTTAAGTAATTTAGAAATTTAGAACCTCCACAGTCTTCTTATCATTTTACTCTTAGTCAATTTATACAACTCATATTAAATCTTCAGTCTTAATTCGCAATATCATGTGTTTTCTCTCGTATCTATTCCCGAAGGGTCAAGTGAACTATTGTCATCACTTGGGGTCCGGCTTCCGTCGACCGTCGTCCGTCCGGTATAACTTTTTTTTTGAAAAAAAAAAATATTCTCCTCTGAAACCAAACTTGGCCACATATATTCTTGGGGTGTTTAGAAACAAAATTGTATTTGGTATACTTGTCGACCAACCAACATGGCAGCCATAACTATAAATAGAACATAGCGGCAAAACTGCAACTTTTGGCAAATAGCGCAAAAACGAAACAAAATGCATCAAAACTAATTAGCCAGTATTGATAAGCAGGACAAGATCTATCTACCCTGAAAATTTAAGATGAGTTATTGCCCCTGAAATGTTGATTTATAATGATATTTAATAAAAACTAACTGGTCAAAAATGATCAGCAGGACAAGATCTACCTGCGTTAAAAATTTCTGAAAAATCTTGTCGATTTTTAGTGATTTTAATAGTTTTTTTGCCATTACTTCTTAAACTATAATAGCTAGATTAAAAGTATAAATTACAAATATGATCAACAACGCTTGTTATTTCTGGTGATAGTGCTACTGTATAGTAGATTAAAAGTATAAATTACAAATATGATCAATAACGCTTGTTATTTCTTGTCATAGTGCTACTGTATAGTAGATTAAAAGTATACATTACCAATATGATCAACAACGCTTGTTATTTCTTGTGATAGTGTTACTGTATAGTACTTTAATTTCAAGGAGAGAAAATTTTGCGTTTTTCTGAAAGGAATTTATGCACTGGCATTAAATTTCGCGCAAGATTTTTTTCAAATTGTCTTTCTTATACTTCATATATAAGGTATCATATCACGGGTATTTATTTGTCGAACATTTTTTTTACCGTGAATATAGCGAAATTAAATCCCCCGCGATTAAAATCAACAATTCAGTATTGTTATTTCTTGTAATAAATTTTTACGTAACCGTTGAAATAGTTCCAAAGCTTTACACTTCATCAAGAAAAGGAGTAAATGTTAAACAGAAGACGTCCAGACACAAACCAATTGAATAGTGATGTTTTCAGATGCATAACGGTTAATGGAAATTAATAGTCACCTTCCTTTCTGGGTTGTGATCTCTGTCACTTCTTGATTAATCCGCGCGCATCTTTAGAGAAGCAATTACTTGTATTATGAGGCGACTTATGATGCATTTACGGATTTATAGCTTTAAAAGAGCGTGCTGAAACTCTTCCTACGGGAATATTGTAGTTTTGAGTTTATATTATCCCCTGTCTTGTGATCAATCACATCCCATTCCAACGATGAGGTCACTGTTACTGTGTTTGCAGTACGCTTACACCTCAACATGATTCAGTGAAACCAGAACACGTATTACTTTTTTGTATTAGGTGAACAACAAAATTAAGATACAGTATAATGCTAAACGTGGATTACAATCTAGCATTACGCGTGGGTTAAAGTCTTACTTTAAGCATGGGTGACTGTCTAACACTAAGTATGGATTGTAACCTAACGCTAAGCCTGGATTGTCGTCGAATGCTAAGCGTAAATTACAATCTAACGGTAAACGTGACTTACAGTCTAACGGTAACCCTGGGTTAGAGTCTAACGCTGAGTGTGGAATATAGTCTAATGCTAAGCGTGTATTGCAATCTAGTGGTAAACGAACTTTAAAACAATATGAGTTGTCGTCGGTGAAAAATTTTACATACCCATTTTATGTGATATTGTATCTCATGTATATTCCAAAGAGACTAACTGGTGATTGGAATTAAAAATGCATGTGTAAAAATGCAACAATCTTTCCAAACGTAACCCGTAATATCAGTATTATAACTTTGGTATTATGTTTATAATATTTATTTTTGTCCACTATACTTTGAGCATTGCAAATTAACTTTCGATAAATTTTTACGAAGATTACCGAAAGAAGTACACCAATAAACACGCGCTATTTTCAGTTAATATACATTCTATGCTAATTACCTTTGCGTTTATTTTCGTACATCATCACTTCATACCTAAAAAGCAAAGATTGTCTTTTTCTTGAGCATTATAACTTTGGTATTATGTTTATAATATTTATAACCACTAGGTCGTTGCCACTGCTGGTGGACCGTTTGAGTCCCCGAGGGTATACATAAACCTAGTACCTGGTATTTCGGTACCAGCTGTTCATCTTATACTAAAGTAATATTTGGCACTGTTAACACCAATTGAATTCGAAAATTTTCTAAAGCTAAGATAGTCATTTTTTTACAGTGGTTACTCTTAGACGAATTTCGGCTATACTTTTAGAGATATTATTTGGCCTTGTATGATACCACTTTATCTAAAGAAAATACACATACTTTTCAAATTGGAGCTCAACTGATGAAGTCTTGAGCATTATAACTTTGGTATTATGTTTATAATATTTAAAACATTCGTTTCTGAAATTGTCCACGTTCCGGGTACATCGGGTGATCTCGAACCATTTTTAACTCGTCCCATCGCATTCTCGGTTTTATCATTCTAGACACATATGATCATGAACTGCCCAACTCCACCGAACATGGCGGCACGATTGTAAAACGTGAAGTACGCATACTTTTCACAGTTATATTATTTTGATTTTGTCAATGGTAACATTAGAGATGGGAATTTTTTCTTTTAGTGACCTGATATATTTATTCATATATTCATCCGATTTTCTTCAAGGATTTGAAATAACGTTGAGAAGCATATATTTTACATTATACATGCAAATTCCAATAAAAATCTTGTATTTTTAAATATAGATATAAAACACATAAAAATCGGCCGACTTTAACATAGTCCGAGCGCTTAAAGGACCGAGATACCCTGGTCGAATTACGAAGTACATTTGATATGGCAAAATAGTTTATCTGAAAGGAAATACAGCTGGATTTTTTAAGGTACGGGGAAACTTAAATTCTAATAAAATAAATAACTTTGAAAAGAATATCTTTTACAGCGTTTCACATGTTTGACAATGTATTTGAACACACATTTTATGTTATTCTCGACTATATGTCAGGGGACAAAAATAGTTATTGTGACAGCTTATACCGCTTTAAGTCTAAACGTGGATTATAGTTTAACGCTAAGTGTGGATTTTAATTTAACGATAAGTGTGTATTGCAATCCAGCGGTAAACATGGGTTACAAGTAAATGGTTACGTGGTTGGTTCATTAACCAAAATAACAACAAACACAGATAAAAAAACATGGTCTAAATATGATATATACTCTAAATATCAGTATTTGATATGAACATACATACAACATTACAATACAGTGAAATACAATATTACAGTACAGTGAGATACACCATTACAATACAATACAATACAAATGACAATACAGTGAAATACAACATTACAATACAGTGAAATACAATATTACAGTACGGTGAAATACAATATTACAATACAATACAATACAAATGACAATACAGTGAAATACAACATGCCAATACAGTGAAATACAATATTACAGTACGGTGAAATACACCATTACAATACAATACAATACAAATGACAATACAATGAAATACAATATTACAGTACGGTGAAATACACCATTACAATACAATACAATACAAATGACAATACAGTGAAATACAACATTACAATACAGTGAAATACAACATGCCAATACAGTGAAATACAATATTACAATACAGTGAAATACAATATAACAGTACGGTGAAATACACCATTACAATACAGTGAAATACAAATGACAATACAGTGAAATACAACATTACAATACAATACAATACAAATGACAATACAGTGAAATACAACATGCCAATACAGTGAAATACAATATTACAGTACGGTGAAATACACCATTACAATACAATACAATACAAATGACAATACAGTGAAATACAATATTACAGTACGGTGAAATACACCATTACAATACAATACAATACAAATGACAATACAGTGAAATACAACATTACAATACAGTGAAATACAATATTACAGTACGGTGAAATACACCATTACAATACAATACAATACAAATGACAATACAGTGAAATACAAATTACAATACAGTGAAATACAACATGCCAATACAGTGAAATACAATATTACAGTACGGTGAAATACACCATTACAATACAATACAATACAAATGACAATACAGTGAAATACAACATTACAATACAGTGAAATACAATATTACAGTACGGTGATATACACCATTACAATACAATACAATACAAATGACAATACAGTGAAATACAAATTACAATACAGTGAAATACAACATGCCAATACAGTGAAATACAATATTACAATACAGTGAAATACAACATTACAATACAGTGAAATACAACATTACAATACAGTGAAATACAATATTACAATACAGTGAAATACAACATCACAATACAGTGAAATACAATATTATAATACGGTGAAATACAACATTACAATACAGTGAAATACAATATTACAATACAGTGAAATACAACATTAGAATACAGTGAAATACAACATCACAATACAGTGAAATATAACATAATACGATTAAATACAACATTACATTTAATTGAAAGATAACATTATAATACGGTGAAATACAACATTACAATACAGTGAAATACTATATTACAATACAGTGAAATACTATATTACAATACAGTGAAATACTATATTACAATAGTGAAACACAATATTACAGTACGGTGAAATACATCATTACATTACAGTGAAATATAACATTACAATACGATGAAGTGCACAATTATAATACGGTGAAATACGACATAACAATATAGTGATATACAATATGACAATACAGTAAAATACAACATTACAATACAGTAAAATACAACATTACAATACAGTAAAATACAACATTACAATACAGTGAAATGTAAAATAATACGATGAAACACAACATTACATTTAAGTGAAAAACAGCATTGCAATACGGTGAAATATAACATTACAATATAGTGAAATACAACATTACAATACAGTAAAATACAACATTACAATACAGTAATATACAACATTACAATACTATGAAATACAACATTACATTACAGTGAAATATAACATTATAATACGATGAAATACAACATTACATCTAAGTGAAATACACTATTACAGTAAGATACAACACTACAATACAGTAAAATATAATATCACAATACAGTAAAAAATTATTTTGATATCTTTTTGTATATACAAATATCGTTAATGTTTTACAAATTGTTGAACTGTAAAAATGTTTTGAAAGTAAATATATGTGGATGTTAATCACAATCAAGAATCCAGTATTTCTGCTTAAAAGTATCAGCATATTTTCTGGTCTGGAGTTTGAAGGTACGATGGCTAATTTAAATAATACCGGTAAATTGCTAGTACACGAGGAAATTCACGGATGATTATGAGAAACATGACGCTGAAAATATTAACAAAGCATTGGTAATTAACAACAAAATTGTTTGTTAAACAAAGAAAATAACCGAAATAGCTAATACACTGTTGGTGTCTTGTGGAGTGACGAATAGAGATATAGATATAAAGATATATACAGAACAAGACAGACACGCAAAGAAAAAGAATGATATGGCTGATAGATAGATAGATAGATAGATAGATCGATAGATAGATAGATAGATAGATAGAGGGTGTGGTGACCTTGTTTGTAATTACCATGTTTCACTAAATGAAATGTTGATTGACCTGTTCGATAGTAGTTGTTGCATTATAGTTGTTGCATTATCTAAACTGATTATGACAAGGATTTTCTCCTCACTTGTTTTCATTTTAATTTGAGTATCCATGTCAGGAGTGACCGGTAAAAGAGGGATATTTAATTCTCCTAGGCATCGGTGTATTTTCAGGAGGATTTGTTTTGACCTATGTTCACCATAATTATATACGCTGTCATGGACTTCCTGACGGTTAATACTTTTGTATCTGCGATGTTATATGTAAATGACATTTAAGGATTTTCTCCTCACTTGTTTTCATTTTAATTTGAGTATCCATGTCAGGAGTGACCGGTAAAAGAGGGATATTTAATTCTCCTAGGCATCGGTGTATTTTCAGGAGGATTTGTTTTGACCTATGTTCACCATAATTATATACGCTGTCATGGACTTCCTGACGGTTAATACTTTTGTATCTGCGATGTTATATGTAAATGACATTTAATGAGTTTATAAATGAGTTTCTCCACACAGAACATATACCATTAATGTTCATCTTGATGAGAACCTTGTGTTTAGCATTCTATTATCAGTAAGTTGTTGAAGTCAGACACAGGCATATGTAACGAAGCAATGCAATAGAATTAAAATCAGACTGTCAATATCTTGATCCAAAATAGCTTATGTGTTGTTTACGTTACTCTGTTTGTGAAGTACAATATCACACTGAAACGAAAACAAAACATACGTCATTGTCACGTGTCTACGCTGCCATTCACATATTGACTTGCTATCTTTGAAGCGCTTATAATTTCAACTTCATTGCAGTGATTAGTTTTAAAATGTTTTACCACTGCATCGAATTCTGCAGAATAGCAGCGCAATTCGATATACAGTAACTGCCTGAACAGATTCATGGCTTACCATGGCATCATGATGGAAATCTTCAACAACAAAGTGGGAATTAAATGACTTATCGTCTTTTATTACTGCCGCTTGGTAATAAAACGTCTTCTCTTTTTGCGATGTTTCCTTAGGGACATAAAATCGTTATATTTCAGACAATTAATTATTTTAAAACTGTTTATGGGTTATAAATTCAGCGATAATTGTATTTGAAGAAATCCTTAGAAGAACTTGGAACGTTGTTTTTTATAGTACTTTATTTGAAGCACTGACATGTGAATCAGTTCAATTTTGTTCATTTCTATCCATTTCCCGACTCTTAATTAACTGGAGAGGAGGTATTTAAGTATCGAAAGTAAAGAATATATTTTTTCTCGTTTATAATGCACGCCAATACTTAGTTAATATATAATGACAATATTTAAGCAATTCAATACAATGACAACTATTTATCTAACATGAAATTAATGCAAAATATAAAAATTTTATTAGCTGTCTTACCACCTCCACCCCTCCCCATCAAAAAATATATATCTATTTAATTACTTTTACTTCGTGTACTTGATGAACAATAACATAAAACATCTCAGATACCAATGTACAAATCTTTAAGATGTCCAGGACACAAATACACATCCGGCAAAAATAAACAAACACGGACCTCTGGAAACCAAGAGGTGGGATCAGGTGCCATAGAGGAGTAAGCATCCCCTGTCGACCGGTCACACTCGCCGTGAGTCCACAGTCAAATCCAAATGAAATACGTGAGAAACGAATTCTCGTCACAATTGATACAGACGTCTCAACAACGCCAACGAAAAGGTAACTTAATATTTCACCTAGTGAAACAGAGTAATCGCAAACAAAAATATTTTACCGACGGTAAAATTCCCTGTGTCATAATATATCAGTGAGTAGTTTACCTCTGTATATGAAATGTTTATATGTTGTACACGCCCTGGCATATCGGATCATTTGTGAAATATAAACTCCATATGCGGGTGCTTGTGGGATATTACTACATAAATGTGGAAAATATGGAAAAGCCGAAATCGTCGCGTTTGTCGTATAGCTTAGTTGCCAATTTCCCGTCTGTGTCTATAGTATAAGAGTCACAGAGAGAGAGAGAGAGAGAGAGAGAGAGAGAGAGAGAGAGAGAGAGAGAGAGAGAGAGAGAAATGTTTTTGAAAAAGAAATACAGCTAATGCCCCTTTAATACATATTTGTAGGTTTTCGTATATTCAGTATATTCATGATTATGAACATTTCGTGTCATATAATTCATGCCACCCCTCCCTATGTTAGATACCCAGAAATCGGAACAGTTAGTAGTAGTTATGTGTCCATACTTAGGTAATAAGCCAATCAAACTAGTGTGTAACTGTGAAATACAATCAGCGAGTCACTGCCATGTTCCGAAAGATATGCCAATAAAGATCTGAACAGAGAGAGAGAGAGAGAGAGAGAGAGAGAGAGAGAGAGAGAGAGAGAGAGAGAGAGAGAGAGAGAGAGAGAGAGAGAGAGAGAGTGAGAGAGAGAGAGAGAGAGAGAGAAGGTGTGCAAACGGGATTCCGTTACTTTTTGCTAAATACCTCGGGAACGAGACATCGGATTGCCTTCAGATTTTAGACAAATGCATTTATGCATCATTAACTAACAATTTTTGAAATATAGCGTTTAGGGTGCACTCTAAAATAGTTACCGATTTATCAAATAGTTTGTTCATTTTGATTCCGATTTAGTGATACATAACGTATATTAAGCAAAGAACTCTAGTCAATGAAAAAATGTTTCGATATGCATTGTATTACAAAATATGTAAACAGTAAAGTTCAGCAAGTACATCGAACTCTGTTAGCAGAAATTTGTGTGACATCATATATATATATATATATATATATATATATATATATATTATATAAACTAGCAGTGAATCGTGAATTTCCTGCAAGTTTTCAACGTCATCGACCAACGAAATAACGCGAATCAAAACAGAGTGCATTAGAATTATTGTTTTAACCCGTGATACATTCAGAAAAGTAGCTTTTCCCTAAATTTACATATATTTTCTTATTATGAATTATGTTTTCTTCAGTTTATTTTCGTCGTTTAACTACCGAGTCTTTTTCATATTGTTTTAAATTAATTTATTAAGTTTGTATGCAAAAGTAAATAATATACGTAATATACATTTAAATTATCACCAAATCATACTTATGAAATATTTTGTCCGGAATTATTTCACAATCTAGTATTTTTATATACATGTACTGAAAATTACACTCTAATATTGTCCTCAAAATAATAACAAGGCGAATAGTATCCTAACTCTCCTTGATATCTCAGAATAATTAGAATCAATTCAATTGTTAGATCTGAAAAATCTAGAGATTATTAGAATGTGTGGTCGCAATGCACCCTTCCCTAACTAAAACACTGTGGTAAACATTTGTAACTATAGTGAATACAAATTTTAACGATGAAATATAAACGTGATTTCTATTTATCATTTCGGCTTTCCCATCGTAGATTTTCCACATTTAAGTAGTAATATTCCAGAGTCACCCGCATATGGAGTTTATATGATGCGATATGTCAGGGCGTGTTCAACATATGATCATTTCATATACAGATGTAAACTACACACTGACAAATTATTGACACAGGGAAATCGAAAACTGCGTTTGATGTTAACGTTCCGCAAATTTAACGGTCGGTATAATAGTCTTGTTTGCGATTACTCTGTTTCACTGGGTGAAATGTTAAGTTGCCTTTTCGTTGGCGGTTGTTGACGTCTGTACCAATTGTGACGAGGATTCGTTCCTCACGTATTTCATTTGGATTTGACTGTGGACTCACGGAGGGTGTGACCAGTCGACAGGGGATGCTTACTCCTCCGTGGCATTTGATTCCACTTCTTGGTTTCTAGAGATCCGTGTTTGTCCATTTTTACCAGATTTGTATCTGTATCTTGGACGTTCTAAAGATTTATACTTTGGTATGTGAGTTTTTTATATTCTTACCTGCAGCATGATTTTATGTAACCTACACAACAGGCTGGGTCTATTTCCGCGCTCGGAAAACGTGACAGCTCTTTTCCATGAAAGTCTAAACCATGGCGCTGTTTCACGATCAGAAAACTTGAGACCTATGCCAAATTGACCCATAAATAAACAAAACCAGCAAAACCATAGAAGTAAACAAAGAACAACAAAAACTACAACAACATTTACAACAAAAACAAGAATAGTTTTTACTGGAATAAGAAGAAAAGTCCTTTCTTGCTTCACTGTGTACATCCCGATTTAATTTCAAATAAATACTATGATGTATTTCGGGTTGAAAATATTAAGTGAATAAATAAATGACTTCAATGTAAATAAACGAACTGTATTTTGTGATGCAATCAGACGCAATGATGTTTTAGTGTTAGCAGATAACTATAAACACATGTTCCGGGAATAGGTATCTGATTTCCATTTTGTAGTGGAAGACGTATATTGGAGAATTGTAAATTAAAGCAAACTGTTTTCACTGACAGCCAGTGTTCAATAGTTCGTATATGGATGCAAAGTGACTTAATTACTTTCGACCGACCTGAATTAATACTTCAGGAAATTGTATGATCGATGGACTGAAAAGTTAATCTATTAAAGACACAATATATCCCTAATGTTGCTAGCTGATTATAGCTTATGTCAGGATCTAATACGATGGAAATAATATGGAACCCAAGTATGGATCATCCAATATTACCCAAAGGTAAATTTATCCTGCTTAACTCTTGACACCAGAGAGTATTCCGAAGAACACCTACGGCGCAATTGTAAATGTTTCTTGATAATCTGATATTATGTTACGATGCTCTCCTTCCTGAGGTTTAGGTATGAGTTGGTTGATGTATGATATGTTATTATTAATTCTCATTTTCAATCAAACTTGCAGAACTCTTCACATTGAAATGGTAATTGGTAAGACCATTAAAATCACATTTGACGATAACGACACTGTCAGATAGGGATTATATGTTTTATAATATTGTTGAGTATATGAAATAAATGGATGAATCAAACACATACTTTGTTCTACCCTAAATCCTACCAAGAAGCCTGCTGATAGGTTTCTTATATGTCGGCAGCGAAATAAGCTTAATTAAATTGAGAACACCAGTAAAACAACAACAGCAATGAATTATTGCTTCGAAGTTCGAACTCTGTTGGTGAATTTTACTGTATAATCTATGCTACAAATGGAATATCTTAATAGATACGTAACCGGTCCACTTTTTCAGGAAGTCGTAAACTATATAAAGTTCGTAGGATTTTAATACAATAGCCAGCCATTTCCGCAATAACCAATACCTGATTTCCGATTAAATCGACTCTATGATTACTGACGTGATCGAGCTGCTCATTAAAAGTTAATTTCACTCGTTGTTTCCTTTCAACATCAGGTCAAAGTGTTTACAACTTTAAAAAAAGAAGACACAAAAAATAACAATAATTAAGGAGAAAAAATTAAAACTAAAAATACTGTTAACTGGTAATCGGTATTAAAAGTCAGACAATGATTTCTTACATGCATCGTGAATAGTTGTAACTGCTTGATTGATTGAGCCTGTATGATACCTATATATTTGATGTTTTGTGAAATGCTAATCTATTACTAAAACTACTCTAAAACGTATCATCATCGTTGTCGTCGTCGTGGTCGTCGTCGTTGTTATTTTCGTCTTCGTCTTTATTGTTGTTTTGATTGTTTAATGGTGCTGTTTTTTTTATGATGATGATGATGATAATGATGATGATGATGATGTTGACTTAAAAGCACCTAAACAGTAAATGACTCAAATATAGTTCAAATTGACCTATCTTCAAAGATGGAATTTCTGAAAAATCTATATACGTCACATAGAGCTATTGATGAAACAATTTCATTGATTAATGATTTGAACGAGTTTTATAAAACAAAATTCTATTGTGACATTAGAATAGACACGGTCAGTCATCTGCATTAAACTAAAAGACATTTTCTTTCGCCTGAAATAGGTTTCCCTGGAATGATGTTAACGAGATGCCTACTATTGAAATTGTTTGCCGACATAGATATCACTGAAACATGAAACAAACCATTGGTACATTCTATAAACCGCTATAACTTAACGGGAAATTAGCCGTGTTTACCATAACATTATTTCATTTTTCTACTTTTACTACTTGTTGTACAATACCAATTTTAGAGCTATACACAAGCATAAAATGTTATATTCCTATATAGTTTGTAAAAACTAGGTCTAGTGTGGTATGTGTATACAAAAAGCAAGACCGAATTGAGCAATTGCAAGTAAATAATTGCCAAACGTTCTCAAGCAACTTTCACAAAATATATAGGAATATATCTAAAAAAGACATTTTTTAAAATAACTTACAGCTAATGCACTATTGAAATTACCTTAAATTTAGGAAATATTTTTGTTCTTACAAGATGATAATTTCTAACATTTTTCTTCCAGTGAAGTGTAAAACATGAAGAATTTCGATAAACACTGCACATGTTCGTGTTACTGCTAGT
This sequence comes from Atrina japonica, assembly GCA_030159075.1. Lineage (NCBI taxonomy): Eukaryota > Metazoa > Mollusca > Bivalvia > Pterioida > Pinnidae > Atrina > Atrina japonica. Next base: position 1,292,319 of record BROG01000130.1, on the reverse strand, counting down.
CTTGTGACAAAGATTATTTTAGTTAAGTAATGTTAATGGTATTTATTAAGAGATGTCAATGTATTATCGGAGAGAAGTGAATGGCTGATAAAAGTTTGACTTAATAGTATGCTGGAGGGTGACATGATAACTGAGTATACAGAAGCAAAATATAAAACTATCTGAATAGAAATAATTGTAATCAAGAAAATTCTAATTGGAAATGTCCACAAGGTTCATGATATTCTGTAGCTAAAAATCTGAAATATATACATGTCCTATGAAATTGTCTCAAATTTCAAATTAAATCTATAAAAATCAAATGATTTTATATAAGTACCAAAGCCGCTTTAATTCATAAGCAAATACCATACTGTTTTCAAACTAATATGTGAATGTATACAATGATACTTAAAGTTAGTAAACATTTTGCAACTGAAGTCAGACGGCAGACACGTTATATTCCGAAATCGGGCTCGAAAATTACGATATACAACTTTTAGTTTGGCTATCCTATTAAAGAGGGTATGCATAAGTACATAAATTTTCTTCTGCATGTATTTTGGTTAAACATATTACGCCTGCATATGACACGTCAAAATGCATCTGTTGGTCGTAGTTTTTTCCAATTAAACCTCGTTTTTCTCAAATTCAATTTAAATACGTTTTCTCCACGATAATGGAAGTTTTGCGAAAAAATACGTTTGACTCATTAATCTGATTTTGGCGTCCCAGTCTGATTGAACTGGAGGACAACTAAGTTTACCTGAGCACACTAGATTGAACTACACCAAAATTACATTAAAACTTAGATTCTCCAGAAAAAACAATAGGTTCACCTGTTTTGTTTTTTTGTTGTTGTAATTTTGGCGTAGTTAAATCTACTTTTTCTTCAGGTAATGCAAGTTACTTCCATACCCTCAGTGTAAATTGATGTTTATTTTTAGGGAAAAATTAAAGTTGACATATTATGACTGATCATGCTTACAGAACTTACTTGGTTTAGTTACTTTCATTTTCATTGTTTCGCAGCCACTACTAAGTTTTCTTTAATTGTTGGTGTCAATATTTATCACTACACATGCTCTTTAAATGGATAAAGAGGGAGATTAACATTCCCTTTACCTTCATTCTAATTTGTAGCTGATGAAGACGTAGAACCAGACACTTTGTCTGAATGGCTGAAAGCCATACGATGGTTGATAAAATCTCGTATTCGAAAACTTAAAGGGACTATGAAAACACGTTATCCCTCTGTATTTAATGATCCAGAAGTAGTAACTGAACTAGATAGATTAGATGACCAATATGTACTGGTACCAGCAGACAAAGCCTCAAATAATATTGTTTTTATTTGTAAGGCACATTACTATAATTGTTTATTAGAAGAACTTGGGTTTAATACGAATTCTGGAAATCCTACATACACACGTAGCTCACTTTCAAAGGACGAGATCCCTCAAAATCACGTGTCCGTATTACTCTCATTTGATATACCTACAACGGATGCCGATTTCGAGCTACCACATTTATATTGGATACTTAAACTGCATAAAACCCCATATAAGCAAATATACATAGCAGGATCCAGCAAATGTTTTACCAAACCTTTTTCTTTACTCCTTACCAAGATATTGACAGCCGTTAAGGAGAAACTTCAACAATACTGTACAGTTGCTTATTCCAGAAGCGGTGTAAATCAGATGTGGATACTTAAAAATTCTAAACAGCGGCACTTTTTCTCGAATTCACAGTATCAAAACTTATGACTTCTCTACTCTTTACACTACTATTCCACATAAAAAATTAAAAGAAAGACTTTTCAGCATCCTAGACAACTGTTTTTTCACTAAAGGTGGTACCCGAAAATTTAAATATCTAGTGATTGGCTATCAGGATACTTATTTCGTCAACCACCACTCTGATTCTACACATGATATACTGAAGTTGATATAAAAAAACTGCTGGAATTTCTAATAGACAATATATTTGTAATGTTCGGAGACGTGGTCTTTCAACAAACTGTCGGCATTCCTATGGGAACCAATTGTGCTCCTTTATTGGCCGACCTGTTCCTTTATTAATACGAAGCAGACTTCATTCAGAAACTGCGGAATCAAAAGAAGAAAAAGTTAGCGGTGTCCTTTAATTTGACATTTAGATATATCGACGACGTTTTGTCAATTAATAATGACAATTTTCATACATATGTCAATGCAATATATCCCAGCGAACTAGAAATTAAAGATACAACAGAATCAAGCACACACGCTTCATACATTTTACTTGATATAAACACAGACGGGAAATTAGCAACTAAGCTATACGACAAACGCGACGATTTCGGCTTTCCCATCGTAAATTTTCCACATTTAAGTAGTAATATCCCTCAGTCACTCGCATATGGACTTTATATTTCACAAATGATCCGATATGCCAGGGCGTGTACAACATATGAAGATTTCATATACAGAGGTAAACTACTCACTGACAAATTATTGACACAGGGATATCGAAAACCACGTTTAATGTCAACGTTCCGCAAATTTTACGGTCGGTATAATAGTCTTGTTTGCGACTACTCTGTTTCACTAAGTGAAATGTTGAGTTGCCTTTTCATTGGCGGTTGTTGGGACATCTGTACCAATTGTGACGAGGATACACTCCTCACGTGTTTCATTTGACTTGACTGTGGACTCACGGCGGGTATGACCGGTCGACAGGGGATGCTTACTCCTCCATGACACCTGATCCCACCTCTTGGTTTCCAGAGGTCCGTGTTTGTCCATTTTTACCTGATTTGTATCTATGTCCTGGACATTCTATTGATTTATACTTTGGTATCTGATATTTTTTATATTTGAATGACGCTAATTAGCCCTCATACATATAATGACAATATCGTTTATTTCTTTGTTTGTACAATAACGTTTAACACCACATTGAGCAATGCTACAAATACATCGATGGCCACTTATCATTAATGGTAGGGGGGAAACCCTGGTACAATTTACACAGCACAAGACCAACGGTAAATATATTGTGTATTACAACTGCCTAAAGTATACATTATATTTGTCAGTCCAAACGGCATCCATATTGACAATAAATACATTCTGACAAGCATTTTCTCGTTAAATATATATCGGGTTTTGTAGTTTTAACGACACCGTTGTAGATGTGAAGTGTTGTGTGTGTCCAACACTACGGATATCAGAAATCCAGAAAATGATCTTAGTCATCGTAAAGTTTATATTTGACGATAAAATGTTTTTAAAACTGAACATCATTGATGAATATTAGTACATTAGAATACACATCATTTTAATGATTCAATTTGAGTAAATTGCTTCCCAACCTAATCAAGTGTATATTGAATAATGTATTTATAACGATGACTTACTCTCCTTCCAAACTGGTCAAGTATATTCTGAGTACAATATATTCAGGACGCACTTTCCATATAAGCTTGTCATATATAAATTGAATACTGAAAATTGTTCTTTCGAGCTAGTCAAGTATATTGATGTTTCGAGCTAGTCAAGTATATTGATCAAACGTACTAAGTATGAGTACTAGGAATACTCATACTATTTGGGTAATATATAGTCAACTTCAGTGAACAGTAAATGATCCAACTATCTACATACACACCTGTAGTAAATAGATATGAAATGTAACTATCTACATACACAACTGTGGTAAATAGATATGAAATGTAACTATCTACATACACACCTGTAGTAAATAGATATGAAATGTAACTATCTACATACACACCTGTGGTAAATAGATATGAAATGTAACTATCTACATACACACCTGTAGTAAATAGATATGAAATGTAACTATCTACATACACACCTGTGGTAAATAGATATGAAATGTAACTATTTACATACACACCTGTAGTAAATAGATATGAAATGTAACTATCTACATACACTAAATAGATATGAAATGTACCTATCTACATACACACCTGTAGTAAATAGATATGAAATGTAACTATCTGCATACACACCTGTGATAAATAGATATGAAATGTAACTATCTACATACACACCTGTAGTAAATAAATATGAAATGTAACTATCTACATACACACCTGTAGTAAATAGATATGAAATGTAACTATCTACATACACACCTGTGATAAATAGATATGAAATGTAACTATCTACATACACACCTGTGGTAAATAGATATGAAATGTAACTATCTACATACACACCTGTAGTAAATAAATATGAAATGTAACTATCTACATACACACCTGTAGTAAATAAATATGAAATGTAACTATCTACATACACACCTGTGGTAAATAAATATGTAACTATCTACAGACACACCTGTAGTAAATAAATATGTAACTATCTACATACACACATGTAGTAAATAAATATAAAAATATCCCCATCTTCAGACGGTATTGTTGTCATTACAGTATCATCAGAATTAGTCGAAATTGAGAGTTTTCTCAAAGTTCTCAAAGTTAGCTGCACACATTTATTCACTACAGACAGTACCTTATCGGGACATAAATCTAATATCAACAACACAAATAACAATAGCATGCTTTTTGGAAGTTATTTATTACTCTGTTCGGCACTGACTCAGAGAGACAAATTCATACGATCCATGTTATAAATCATTTTAATTTTGTAGTCAATGTTTTCATGACTTTAGATGAAGAGATGTACAATGCAGGATTCTAAAAAAAAACAATGTATTGCATGATCACAGATGATGTCTATTTATATTGTAATTTTTATCAGGTGATGTATTCATTATCTTACTTAATTGAATCAGTACAAGCATATATATATATATATAT
>BROG01000130.1:1262500-1285000 GCA_030159075.1 Atrina japonica | reverse complement strand
ATGTATGAAAATTGTCATTATTAATTGACAAAACGTTATTATACCGACTGTAAAATTTACTGAACGTTGGCAACGAACACGGTTTTCGATATCCCCGCCAGTAGGTTGTTTACCTCTCATATGAATATTGTTAAATCTCACGCCACCAGTCTGGGATAAAAAATTTACGAGATGATGGTACATGAACTTAGGTATGTCAGCGTATAGGCTTTTCACTCACAAAGCCAAAACTTCAGTGTGAGGTTAACAGAACGTACACAGATCCATGTTGGTTTATGAATAGCGATCCCGTATGTGCATAATGCACTGTGTAAAATAATCACATAACAAATAATATTTAAATTTAAAATGTTTTAAATAAATTTTAACGATAACTTCGTGAAATACTCAGAAATTGTGAAATAAAAATCTGTAAATATGTCGAATCTGTCCGTTACCTTAGTACGGAAGCCTATTAGGGACAGTCAATCAGTACGTTGATGTAAGCATGAGTGTAGTTATATGTTCTTGTGCGTATTGTCTAATACAAGTTTTCATTCATGCAGGTGTTTGCATGTTCGAACAACGGAAATAGACTTTTTCTCAGTAAAAAGGTTGATACGTTTTAAGAAAACTAATCTGCAATATTTTCATAACATATGTGTATACATTATATATTATTTTTAAAAGTATATTTAGTGTGCTTCTTCCTCAACATTTAATGACTAACATCATCTCGTACCTGTATTATCTGTCCTTTGGTTTTATGTATGTCTTCTCTTTTAGGAACCCATACCGTTCACTGGTTATTCAAACATAACAGATATTGCGCATGCTACATAAGGAGATGAGTAGTTTATCAACATCAATTAAAATGATGTTGTATCATGGTGGGTGGGACTTGGGGGTAGCTTATAACACACAATACATTTGAATTACATTGTTACCATAGTAGTAACACCTAGTCACACGCAGAGATAAAAAGTAGCGTTTATTCATTCAAATCATTCGTCCGAATATGAACTCGTGTAAAATATACAAAGCAGAGGGAAATGTCGTTGCATATCATTTTAGCAAATAACTTTGATCTGGGTCAGCGTTTACAATAAGTTCCACAACATGGGATATATTTCAACATTTTTCATTTTCTGATGATTGTGGTAACAGGTACAGTGATTATTTTTAACTCAGGTTTCTTACGGGTGAGTAAGTTAGTTAAACGACATAGTATGTCTGGGGTCTCGACTGTCCCATCATCATGGCAGATATTATCTGTATGATGAAGCTGTGTTTGGGATGATAAATCACCTCTGATAAATATCAAAGACTATTTATTTGTTTCCTTTTTATTTCTTTATTATGTTTATGTATCAAACACAAAGTGATAGCATTAGTAATAGGAAAAGAAATCAAATTATTGGTTAAACGGGTAAAAACCAGTTATGCATTGTAATGTATTCCAACAGAGTAATAGAGGAACTGTACACTTACTTTTTTAATTTCGACAAATGTCTAATAAATAATTTTACTTTTCTAGGAAAGAAAGTAGAAATAATTCAGCGGCTTAGAATACAGGAAGTAACACATTACCGACATTTATTTCTCCGGACCCTGTAAGTGAAGAACATTGGAAATTTAACTCCAGATAAACTGACGAATGTAATCATTTCTCTGTAAATGTTATTTTGTCCAACTGACTAATTTTTATACGCGGATATTGGAATATAGTTATAACAGGATAACAAAGCTGATAGTAAATCATACAGAACACTCGAATGTTGTCAGTGGACTTAGATATTTTGTACGTGTGGCTGGTTATAACAATGTGAGCATTTATATATATATATATATATATATATATAAACAACAGTAGAATGATGTATTTGAAAATTCTCTATTGTTTTTTATGGGTTTTATCAAATACTGCCGGAAAGGAAATAATTCGGCTTGGATATCTGACGGGATCGAAAAGATTATCTAATGAAATACATAATTCAAGATTTGGCCAAGCTATTTCAGGCGCCATAACACATGCTGTCAATGAAATAAATGCAAATAAGGATGTTCTTCCAAATCACACTCTGGAATTTATTGTGAAGGAAACATACGGAAAGGAACCATACAGTATCCGGAGGACAGTGGAAGTTTTGAATGAGAATATAAGTGCTTATATAGGTCCCCAAGATACGTGTCGACATGAAGGGAAAATAGCAGCTGCATTTAATGTTCCAATGATATCATATGTAAGTATTTTTAATTTAATCCTTGTGTTATTTAGAAATTATGTTAATCTTTATGTCATTTTAGAAATTAAACTGATATTTATATTATATTAAGGACATGATTTTTAATTCTATGATTAATTACTTTTTACAGTCATCGGAAATAATGATGAATTGTAGTTATATTAATGATGAAAGAAAAGTATAGATAATAGACATAATAGTCCTGCCAAGGGTCTACGTATTTTTTAGAGATAGATCCTCAGTGATAGTCCTGCCAAGGGTCTGTGTATTTGTTAGAGATATATCGGCAGTAATAGTCCTGCCAAGGGTCTGTGTATTTGGTGGATATCGGTCTACGTAATGGTTAGATATATATCGGCAGTAATAGTCCTGTCAGGGGTCTGTGTACGTATATCGGCAGTAATAGTCCTGTCAGGGGATATATATCGGCAGTAATAGTCGGCAGTAATGCCAAGGGTCTGTGTATTTGGTGGATATATATCGGCAGTAATAGTCCTGTCAGGGGTCTACGTAATGGTTAGATATATATCGGCAGTAATAGTCCTGTCAGGGGTCTACGTAATGGTTAGATATATATCGGCAGTAATAGTCCTGCCAAGGGTCTGTGTATTTGGTGGATATATATCGGCAGTAATAGTCCTGTCAGGGGTCTACGTAATGGTTAGATATATATCGGCAGTAATAGTCCTGTCAGGGGTCTACGTAATGGTTAGATATATATCGGCAGTAATAGTCCTGTCAGGGGTCTACGTAATGGTTAGATATATATCGGCAGTAATAGTCCTGCCAAGGGTATGTGTATTTGTCGGAAATATATCGGCAGTAATGGTCCTATCAAGTGTCTACGCATTTGTTAATTTAAGTTGTGTCCGACATTTAAATACGGATGACTTACATTTTACTAAGTTGTATTACATCACAGTGTGTTAAGCTATAACAAATATTATAATCAAAGTACTGAAAGTACTGATGCGAGTCGATGGTAATCGTTAAGAATTAAGGAGGTATAATACATATACACATGAATACAATAACTGTATGTCCATGGCAGGTACAATACACTCAATACTAAAAATACATTGTGAAGGCTACATATATTTAAAAGATGTTGCAGGTTGATTACAATAAAGGTTACAGGTCTTTTTACCGATGAAATGCAGAATGTTATTTACAGAGTTAACGATTTAGACCTGCGTGTATCACGCCGTTTTATTTCAAAATAAGTACATACAACCATGACCATGAAAACATTACGTTTTTTCACATCCTTTACGATGCCGATACACGCAACTCGACAACAAACTCATTTGCATATTGATCGGTCCGGTCAATCGCTTTTAAAGTCATTTTTGTCAGAAATGTATAATATCAAGTAATATTTACAAACAAATCTTAAATATAGTAAAACTCATTAAGAACGCCAGACTGACTTTTAATAGCATATATTTTGACAAGTCCACAAGACCTTTATTTTTCAGCGAATTAGTACTATTTCTTCATCTATTCAAAAAGCAAATATTTAAGAATAAAAGTGTGAGTTGGAAATTTTAAACTTGAGGTTGTGTTTCTACTGCTGAACTGCACATATATAAGTAATTTACCGTCAATATAATGCTTTATTAAATCTGGACATAATGTTAAAATTCTAAATATAACACCTGGTATTACATATGAAAATGATATTAAAATGCTTAATATAACACCTAAAATGATGATAGATATTCTGAATATTACACCTGAAAATGATGATGAATAGTTTGAATATTGCAAATGAAAATGATGATGAATATTACACCTGAAAATGATGATTAATATTACACTTACAATGATGTTACACCTGAAAATGATGATGAATATTTTGAATATTGCACCTGAAAAAGATTATGAATATTACACCTGAAAATGAAGATGAATATTTTGAATATTACACCTGAAAATGATGATGAATATTTTGAATATTACACCTGAAAATAATGATGTATGTTAAACCTGAACATGATGAAGAATATTTTGAATATTGCACATGAAAATGATATTGGTTATTACACCTGAAAATAATGATGAATATCGCACCTGAAAATAATGATGAATATTGCACCTAAAAATGATGATAAATATTGCACATGAAAATGATGGTGAATGTTACACCTGAAAATGATAATGAATACTACACCTGAAAATGATGAATATTACATGTGAAAATGATAATGAATATTACACCTGAAAATGATGATGGATATTACACTTACAATGATGATGAATATTACACCCGAAAATGATGATGAATATTACACCTGAAAATGATGATAAATATTACACCTGAAAATGATAATGAATATTACACCCGAAAATGATAATGAATATTACACCTGAAAATGATAATGAATATTACACCTGAAAATGATGATAAATATTACACTGAAATTGATAATGAATATTACACCTGAAAATGATGATGAATATTACACCTGAAAATGATGATGAATACTACACCTGAAAATGATGATTAATATTACACTTACAATGATAATGAATATTACACCCGAAAATGATAATGAATATTACACCTGAAAATGATAATGAATATTACACCTGAAAATGATGATGAATATTACACCCGGAAATGATGATGAATATTACACCCTAAAATAATAATGAATATTTTGAATATTGCACCTGAGAAAATTAGATTACAGGGATAATCAAATGCAGAGTAAGCTATTTTATCATCAGTGTTTTAATGTGTCTGAAAGCTTTGAACCACCTTATTATTATTCTTTCTGCCGTTTAATCATTTCAATTTTTTAACAGTTGAATGAAAAGTATTAGTCCTGTGCAATATATTTGATCTTGTACATAAGACTGTGATTTCAGTGATAAGTCGGTAAATAAAAAGAATGTAGGTTAACCTAAAATTTATTTCTATATAACAAACTTAACAATTGCACAAATTTATATCAAAATAATATGTAATGCATTAAAGACATAGTATCTACGATTTCCTCAAATATTTCAATCTCAATTGTTTGGGTCAAATATGTTAATATTTGGAGATAAAAAACGAAAAATTGTTGAATTAAAACACATAGAAGTATAGTTTTATTGTATTTCACAACTTTCCACGTTTTTAAATTTTTTGTCGGTACGACAAAAATTCGTTTGCAAGCCCGCCCATATTCATATAACCTTAGCGTGACCTGTATTTGCGCATGCGCATTTCCATTGTTGATAGTGAAAAGCATGGCGTCCAAAGCAAAAACAAATCGTGGCCGACCTGTTAAATTGACAGATTCAGCTAGAAAAAGAAATCGGAAAGAAGTTCTGGCGAAATACAACAAGACCAAGATAAATATTGGAAAGGAGCATGATCGATGGATAAGCCTCAAGGATTATGTATAAATATCGAATTGTAAATAAATCAACACGTGCTTACCTCAGCATCCATTGATTGATATCGATACGATCTAGGTCATTGCGTGTGCTTCTGGGATTGTTTCTGTGCATAATTAATGAGTTTGATTCTTACAGACGACGACAACAAATCAGCATTTATCCGTTAATTACGCTAATTATACAAAAAAGTGTCGACGTGGAAGATCATTATTCAGTCATATCTTCGATATTTCCGCAAAATTGCCGACTAAAAAAAATAACCATTTTCGTAGATACTATGTCTTTAAATGTTATCTAATTACAGACTTATAGTGGATAGATATATTACACAATCTATATTTATGTCAATTCCTGAATGTTTAAACACTTCTCTGAGTGTTGTTAAGCTTTATAAATTATTGATAACTTAATAATGCAAAGTATTAGATATCTTAGATACCAAAGTATAAAGTTTTAGGATGTCCAGTATATATATACATGTATATACAAATCTGGTAAAATGGACAAACACAGACCTCTGGATACCAAGAGGTGGGATCAAGTTCCTTTGAGGAGTATGCATCCCCTGTCGACCGGTCACACCCGCCGTGAGTCCACAGTCAAGTACAAATGAAATAAGTAAGGAACGAATGCTCGTCACAAAAAGTGGAGACGTCTCAAAAATCGCCAACGAAAAGGCAACCCATCATTTCACTGTGAAGCAGAGTAATGGCAAACAAGACTATTATATCCAATGTGCTCTAACATCATATTGTATTAATGTGTGTGTGTGTGTGTGTGTGTGTGTGTGTGTGTGTGTGTGTTCGTGTGTGTGTGAAGGTGGCAAAGCAATCACCAATCGACAATCGACATTCAATGTCTAGCTATACAATCAACATTCATCTCGACATTCGAATATAGGAATATATGGCAAGATTCCGAATGTCTAGCTAGACAATTAACATTCATCTCGACATTCGATGTAAGGACTATATGGAAAGCATAATAAATGAAAATTCGAATGTCTAGCTAGACAATCAACATTCATCACAGTAGGTGACGGCACGTTAAAGAACCCTCACTGCTCAATGCTCATAAGTGCCGAGCATAGGCCAAAATTTGATACCCTTCGCCAACGTAATAAAAAATTCCGAATGTCTAGCTAGAAAATCAACAATCCTCTCGACATTCGTATAAAGGAATGTATGGCAATAATGATAATGAAAAATTCCGAATGTCTAGCTAGAAAATCAACAGACATCTCGACATTCGTATAAAGGAATGTATGGCAATAATAATAATGACAAATTCCGAATGTCTAGCTAGAAAATCAACAGACATCTCGACATTCGTATAAAGGAATGTATGGCAATAATAATAATGACAAATTCCGAATGTCTAGCTAGAAAATCAACAGACATCTAGACATTCGTATAAAGGAATGTATGGCAATAATAATAATGACAAATTCCGAATGTCTAGCTAGAAAATCAACAGTCATCTCGACATTCGTATAAAGGAATGTATGGCAATAATAATAGACAGAGTCAGGTATGTTTGTATGTAGACATCGTTCTGTATGTATAAATAGACAGCGTTCTGTATGTCGGTATGTACAGATAGACAATGTTTTTGTTTGTCAAGACATCGTTCCGTCTGTCGATATATATAAATAGACATCGTACTGTCTGCTGATATATATAAATAGACAGCGTTTTGTCTGTCGGTATGTATAAATAGACATCGTTCTGTCTGTCGATATATATACAAATAGACATCGTACTGTCTGTCGATATATGAATAGACATCGTTCTGTCTGTCGGTATGTATAAATTGACATCGTTCTGTCTGTCGGTATGTATAAATAGACATCGTTCTGTCTGTCGATATATAAAACAGACAGTGTTATGTCTGTCGATATGTATAAATAGACATCGTTCTGTCTGTCGATATATATAAATAGTCATCGTTCTGTCTGTCGATATATATAAATAGACAGCGTTCTGTCTGTCGGTATGTATAAATAGACATCGTTCTGTCTGTCGATATATATATAAATAGACAATGTTCTGTCTGTCGGTTTATATAAATAGACATCATACTGTCTGTCGATATATATATAAAAAGACATCGTACTGTCTGTCGGTATGTATAAATAGACAGCGTTCTGTCTGTCAGTATGTATAAATAGACATCGTTCTGTATGTCGATATATATGAACAGACAGCGTTCTGTCTGTCGATATATATAAATAGACAGCGTTCTGTCTGTCGGTATGTATGAATAGACATCGTTCTGTCTGTCGATATATATAAATAGACAGTGTTCTGTCTGTCGGTTTGTATAAATAGACATCGTTCTGTCTATCGATATATATAAATAGACATCGTACTGTCTGTCGATATATATAAATAGACAGTGTTCTGTCTGTCGGTTTGTATAAATAGACATTGTACTGTCGGTATGTATAGATAGACAGTGTCTTGTCTGTCGTTATGTATAAATAGACATCGTTCTTTCTGTCGGTGTGTATAAATAGACATCGTTCTTTCTGTCGGTGTGTATAAATAGACAGCGCATTGTCTGTCAGTAAGTATAAAGCGACAGAGTACTGTTTGTCGGTATGTATAAATAGACAGCGTCCTGTCTGTCGATATGTATAATAAAAAGTCCTGTCTGTCGGTATATATAAAGAGACAACGTCATGTTTGTCGGTATGTATAAATAGAGAGCATCATGTCTGTCGGTTAGGGTGTTGGCATCGGATGCTAGAGACATCTGGTTTGATTTACGACATCGGATATTAAGAATGATCTTTCAAAACGTTGTAAGTGTTTCTCGCCAAACAGTCAGCATTAAAATGAATGTAAGGGGTCTTTTAGGTCGGATTCATAATCGAGATATTCCATGTCATTTCAGCTAAATAAGAAAGGCCACGGCATTTGTCAATTTTTTTTATAGCACAGGTAAAAGTTTGTCGCACTGCATATAAATATGATTAATTTCACATATTGGGTCATGCTTACATGTAAAGCTGCTATAATGATCCACGGGGATTGTTTGAAATTGAATATGCAACGCGGCCATTGATTTAAATATGCAATGACAGTGTCTTACTCATATGTTACATTTCAATAGCCAAGTGACAGCTGTCTGGACGTGTAACTAAAAGCTGATCTATAGAGGACGTAAATATGATATCCTATATTGGTTGTTGTTTATCTGGTCTATAATTGTATTGCTGTTTATTTTATCTTTTAAATGATAATGTACATCTTCTATTCATCTCATAAAAATGCCTGATCTTTCAATATAACATATATGCATTCACGCTTGTCACAAAATTTTCACAGTATCAAAATGCACTCATGTTTTCGTCCCTTTTGCCACCCGATAACCGTATTTTTAACTGATCCTTTGTGGATATACAATACTTAATACATTTCGGTATTGTTAACACTTTGAAGTTTATGCAAGATGTAATTCGCCATTGATAACATTTTCTGTTTATACAAGATATACTTCGCCATTGATAACATTTTGCTGATTCTGTGCTGCATGCATACCACTTTTGTTCACAACTGGGTTTCAACGCTAGATGTCTGATATGCTAAATATAATTATAATGTCTCTGTACACCTGGTCCTATCCCGTTTGGGATTCGCAATTGCTCTTGATGTTGAGACCATTTGCACATCGGATTCGTCATGTTCTAATGGACTTGAGTTTCGATTATCAATTGGTACTTCTTCATTTTTTACTCTGGACAAGTTACAAGTTTATTGATTAAGGTTCGCGTACAGATCAGGGTTAAATTTATAAACCCTTTTCCTGCTCATTTCTAAGCTGATCCGATTCTCCACCAGTCAAGTATATAATTATAATGCTATTATAGTCGTTAGAGTTGAATATTTGTTTTTGTGTTGAGCATGAGCAAAGTATATTAACATTGAAACTAGACCACATACATGATAAAACTGGATATAGTGTTCGATATAGTATAGGTGAAAGTATATGTCTCGGTGGATATGACCTTTGACGAACAATTCTAGGCGCCATGTAAAACCACAATAAACATTAATATTGTACAGTAATTCATAGGTACCCAACTGCATAACCATTGTAATCAGATTTCTCCATCCTTTCCACTCCCACTTGAATCGAAAGAAGAAAAAGGTTAGCGTTGTCCTTCAAATTGACATTTAGATATATCGACGACGTTTTGTCTTTTGATAATGACAATTTTCATATATATGTCAATGCGATATATCCCGGCGAATTAGAAATAAAAGATACAACAGAATCAAACACACACGCTTCATACTTAGACATTTTACTAACTATAAACACAGACGGGAAATTAACAATAAAGCTTTACGGCAAACGCGACGATTTCGGCTCTCCCATCGTTAATTTTCCACATTTAAGTAGTGATATCCTATACTATATTTCACAAGTGATCAGTTATGCAAGCGCGTGTTCAACATATGAACTTTTTATATACAGAGATAAACTACTCACTGACAAATAATTGACACAGTGATATCGAAAACCGCGTTTGATGTCAACGTTCCGCAAATTTTACGGTCGGTATAATGACATGTTTGCGACTATTTTGTTTCACTAAGTGAAATATTGAGTTACGTGTTCCATGGCGGTTGTTGAGACTTCTGTAGCAATCATGACGAGGATTCGTTCCTCACGTATTTCATTTTAATTTAAATGTAGACTCACGGCAGATGTGACCGGTCGACAGGGAATGCTTATTCCTCCATGACTCCTGATCCCACTTCTTGATTTCAAGAGGTCCGTGTTTGTCCATTTTTTACCAGATTTGTAACTATATCCTGGACATTCTATTGATTTATACCTTGGTATCTGAGATATTTTATACTGGACGTAGTCAACATCAATTGTACATCCTTACGGGCAGTCTGCTTGGTTATGCAATCAGTCATAACCGGTCGTACTTCTAAGTCTACGAGGTATTACGGCAAAACATACCAAGGAACGCACATGCCTCGCACGGCCTTGTGAAATTTCGGGCAGGCAGACCGCCTGTAAGGACGTACGATGGATGATGGGCATGTCCAACAAACCGTGCGATTTCCAAATAACATAGGTTGCTCTTTCTCCTTACTTACAAACTGACTAACGTCACGACCTCTATGACTCTCACCTTCGGGGAAAACGCAGAGGACGCACGGTTTAAAAACCAGTGCATCCGGCTGTGATTAAGGCTTTACATGAAAAAGCAATTCCGAAAGATTGCAAGATTTAGCACTATTAACCAATATTTACCTATATTTCGTTGGTATCTTCCCACTCTTAGAACTTTCTTAAGTTTCAGTAATGTCAGTTAAGTCAGATAACAAAAATAGTATTTTATTAATATAATGTACATATTGAATTATACGTTATTAAGATATTTCATGCTAGGTATTGAGATAACACAAAGACATTATAAATAAAAACAACTATATCACCTACAAAAGTTTTAATTCTTTCAAATACGTAAAATATAGCAAATTTAGCAACACTTTTGAATCGAAAAGGCAGACCTCTATTCGAATTGTGTGTGATTAAAACTCATTAGTAGCAGGAAAGAAAATTTACCTGGTTGAACAAGTGGGAATATATATTTTTAAAGTTGTACAAGGTTAAATGTAAAAACCGACGTCCCGTGTCACAGTAGGTGTCGTCACGTTAAAGAAACCTCACTGCTAAGTACCGAGCATGGGTCAAAATTTTTAAGCCCTTCCTTGGCTTTTGGTGACGTAAGTATGAGCGAAAGATTCTTGAGTGCGACGTCAAAGAACAATTCAACAGCAACTAAGGTAGAATGAACCATATCGTATAACAGAGGTATCAGTTAATGTTAGTATCGAGAAATTGATTGCCTTTTACAGGATTGTTAATCGACAATGAATAATTGCTAAAATAATATTTTAATGTGAGTTTAGCAGTACACATTTGTGATGTTTTATATTTTTTCTGTTAGTCCACAACTCTCACATGTTATCAGTTACTAAGTTCATTATTCAATAACTTTCGACAGTGTATATGAGCAATAGACACATTATTTTTCGTAGCAGTTCCGTAGCTCATATAATGGATGAAACAAATTATTTCTACTGTATTCTCTTGTATGCGTTTATGATATGGACTATTAATGGCACACCAAACTTACATTATTAAGTCTCTGTTAAACCTAGTTTTTTATGACCAGTTAATGCCAGTTTTCATGAATACTTGGTTTAAATATTATAAACATAACACCAAAGATTTATTTACCAAAGACCAAAATAAATGCTCTAAACCAGTTTGTGTCATTAACTCATTGATTTTATTTTACTGTAACAATATGATTTAAGTGAAGAAAAACTAGGATTAACTCATTTCTGTAATCTTGATGCAGGTAAACCACGTTTTCCTCAGTTAAATGATTTTTTATCCAGTTAATGAGAGTCAATGAGAAACAAATATATTTAACTGAAAAAAGACTGGAGAAAAATTATGATTAACTGCGCTCAATTAGCATTAATAATTATTAATTCTTGGCGCAGTTAAAAACAGTTATCCTTAGTTACAACTAGTTTTTGTCAGTTGAACCTAGTTTTTTCTCCAGTTAATGCGAGTAAAATGGATTTATTGGAGAAAAACAAAATGTCATGGTTCGTAGTTCGAGATCAGAACATATATTAATGAATTATATTAAATTTTAGAATGTATTTAATACCTTCGTTTCTCGCAATAATATTTCTTATTCAGTTTATATATGATCGTTTATTTTCAGATTTCAGTATATTATTTCATATAGCTTTAAAGTTATGATACAGAGACAAAATAGAAGCCTTTGTTTCTGACATTGATTATGGATCAAATTTATTTTATATCTAGTGAATCTAATGAATAAAAGCTAATGTCACATTTTCTTCGTTACATTTAAATCTGTTTAATGTCACTGATATCAAAACAATACCTAAAATGATGTTAAAAATATATTTCAATAATGCATTCATCCGTAATACACAATTCTAATCAATATATCAAGCAACCCGCAGTTAAAATCAATTCCGTCCTTTCGTTGTATCATGACATTATACAGAAAACATGAATACTTTACAAAATCCTGTTTTGGATAATATGTTTTCATCAATTTCTATCCTACAAGGCATTCTGATTGAACTTGATTACTTTAAAATTTAGTTATACATAAAAATAGTTTACTTTTTTAATTAATTTGAATTGATTTATTTAAAACATATGAGTTAATGATTTTAGCTTAAATAGTCAAACATATAATGAATCTGAAAAGAATATATATTGTGAAGATTTTTCCAAGTAATTTCTTTCACATGTTATTACAATTGTAAGAATTCGTGTATAAAGATTTTATTTCATTTAATTGTTTGACGACGGAATAATTAATTAAGTATTTCTTCATTGCGAGCTATAATCAGATATTTCAGTGGCGTAGACTACCATGTATATCTGAAATAGAAATCACGAAATCAAAGGTTTTCCAATTGAAGATTAATTTATATATATATATATATATATATATATATATATATATATATTCTGGTAACCATGTCAATACAAGTATCTATATTTCATTGTTTTGAACTAGAATTCTCACGCGTTGATAAATAGTAGATTTAATACAGAAGAAAATTTTTATATTCAACTTAAGTTGATACTTAGAATAATTTTGTTTTAAAATAATAATTTCAGAAAACCTTATTAAATCATCTCTCTCTCTCTCTCTCTCTCTCTCTCTCTCTCTCTCTAACTCTCTCTCTGTTTGTTTTTGCATGCATATTATGAAATATAAAAATGCAATGCGCGTTGGTTCGTGGTTTTGTTTGTTGAAATATATTGATGTACTGAGCGTATATGTTTCAGAGCATTGTAATTTCGATTCAATAAATCTTTTGCATTAGCATCGATTATTGTTATTTTATTCATGTGATTTTTGTTCTTTGTAATTTTTTCTAACATACAAAATTGTGACTTATTTTCTGTTTTCCTGTGACTTTTTTCCTACATAAATTGTGATTTTTTTCCTGTGACTTTTCTCCGGTAACATATACGTGTGTGTGTGTGTGTCTGTCTGTGTGTGTGTGTCTGTGTGTGTGTCTGTGTGTGTGTATGTGTGTATGTGTGTCTGTGTGTGTGTGTGTGTGTGTGTGTTTTCTCTTCTGCACTTTGACTATACCCCTTCTTCCCCCTTCCGTCTTTCTTCCTTTGCTAGGGTTAATTCTACAGCTTGATTTTGTTTATTTCAAAATACTGAAAAGTGTTGAATCGGGACAGATTGAAATGTAAATGCCATACATGTATTTATTATTTTTTTTAAGTTATACATGTTTATTAGTAAACATTTGATTTGTGTTTGACATTTTTACAAGACTTTGGTCTCAGGACCCACACCTTGCAGACGACCGAAATACTAATATAGCGAGATAATAACATCTCTTAAAAAGTATTTATAAAGATTTAAGATACCAAAATATAAATTTAGATTTTAAAGTGTTTGGTTATGTATACATAAGAATTTATGTATGCAGGGATCTTGAATAATTATCCATGTCCGAAGATATTTATGAAATAAATCTTATTTTCTGAGCCTTCTGATTCATTGACGTAATATGAAATGTGTACCAAACACAGCCCAACAGAAGTTAAATATTTTTATGGTGGGCAATGATCATGATATATACTAATTGGTCTGATTTCCTCAGAAATTTGACAAATGAATAGTTTGTCATGCAAGTTACCAAAGTTGTAGCAAAACATTTGCCTTTAGACTGAACACAATTATTTTACTTCATGTCGACAAAAGTATTTAAATTATTACATCTTTGACTCATTTTCGTTTGATGTCAACGTTCGGCAAATTTTATGGTCGGTATAGCCTTGTTTGCAATGGCTGTTTCACTAAATGAAATACTGAGTTACCTGTTCGATAGCGGTTGTAGAGTTGTACACTGAATATCCGACTTTGATTTGGTGAACAAAGGTAACCTTGGGTATATTTACCCAACTATGAGTTGCTACATGTACTTATTGTTTAAAGTATCGTCACTTATTTAACAGCATTAAAAGCAGAATAATGTGGTAGTTTTATTCCAAGTCTCAAATAGCAATTAAAATTTTATATTCTGATCGATTTCAGTGTAATAAATTTGAATTTTTCTACATTTGTTAGAATATAGATTACAGATTAGTAATTGCATTTGAAACAATGCGCATTTTTTGTGAGCACTTCGGGAATTCCTCCGTAAAACTATTAATTATTGATGTATAAATGTTAATAAAAAAACTAATAAAAATCATATTTCACGATATTATAGATTGCTTTTCAATTATTGGCGACAAAACAGTTTTGAATTATTAATTTTTATACAATTTGATATTTTCATCGGCATAGATGTTTTGTGAATACAGTAAGCAAATAATCAATTGCTTACCATCACTAAACCAATTAAATACTTTTATTGTAAACATCCATGTTGTGTTATTATATAACCCTGATCACCCACGTTGTTTCCATCAATGTAAAATTATAAGCATTATTTAATGTAATTGAAAAAGTGAGACACCTACATCATATTTATACTTGCAGTACTTATTATCGTAACTGTATTAACATCCTCGTGGTCTATGTTATTACCAACATTGAACACTATTATCATAAGTCCCTATGGTTCCCTGGAAACTTTATTTTTTCCGTTATGTTCGTCTGTCCTTCCGTCCAATTGCTTTGTCTGGGTCATACCTTCCTTATCCATTCAAGTAGGTTCTCTATATTTGGTACAGGTAAACTTCTTAAGGAGACAGAGTAAATCATGCAAAACTTGAGCTCCTTACATCTTTATGTTAAGAGTTTCTAGCCATTTTTTATTTTATTTGTCCGGTCTAAATTATTTTTAACCTAGGCTCCCCATATTTAGTACATGTATACATTTTTAGAAGACAACATAGCGCATACAAACATCGCATGCCTATCAACCATATTTTTCGAAGTATTTCCCAATGTTTATTATATTTTTTTGCGCCGTATCAAAGTTATTTCTTCACCTAGGCTCCCCATAATTTGTTATGCATCTTAGGCAGATAGTTGTTTTGGTTAATTCATACATCTTGACGATATTATCCAGATGTTCCTGAAATGGTAAAACACGCAAATGTACCTCTTTCGTCATGTTTGGAAAATTTTTGTCTTTACCATGTAAAATCATCTATACACGGGCGAGACCTAGCTAGCTACATAAAACAGGAAATGCTATCTATTCATGTCAAAAGGACAAGGGTCTTCAACAAGCCATGCCATGCTCATTCAAGACCCATTAAAACCCATTAATTTTTCTCATAGTTCCGCTTTTACTCCTATGTTAGATTTATTAAATACCATCTGGTCCTGGACGTTACACGCTATTAC
Organism: Atrina japonica; assembly: GCA_030159075.1. Lineage (NCBI taxonomy): Eukaryota > Metazoa > Mollusca > Bivalvia > Pterioida > Pinnidae > Atrina > Atrina japonica. The sequence continues at coordinate 1,268,956 of BROG01000130.1, read as the reverse complement.
TTTTCATCAAAATCAAATGACCAAAATTGAAAATGAATGAAACCTGACGAATGAAAATGGAAATTCTTCGTCTTTCAGATTTCATCTTTCACTCTCTGAGTAATGTAGACATTTTGTGAGGAGACGTATAATTTTACCACATATTTTCTACTTCTGACCTTACAAAACTATGAACATTCAATTGTTACTTGCGTGTTTATAATATCGTTCTATTTTCAGTTTTTATGAGTTACAAATGCGTATTAGGAGATTATTAAAACAAGTCTCCTTAAAACTTTAAGACGCCGTAAATATTGCAGACAGAACTTTCTGTGCACACCTGTGGCTTTACGAATCAACGCAATTACTTTGCTTATTACTTTTGACATTTGTTGGAATTTTAAACTAGCTTGCAGTATTTCCCACACAGGATGGATGCAGATGTGATGATACACGTTCTACAAATAATCTGTTACACTAAAATATTGAAATATATTTTTCCTAACTACAAAGACAGCACATAAATAAAACAAAAACATGATAAATGGCGATCTGAAAATGAAATTTCATTTCAATGTGTTATTGTTTATATGATCATATCAATGTAATGTATACCTGAAAATTTCGATCCTGTTTTTTCACCCTTTTACTCGTTTTAAATCTTCCCTAATTATCAAAGTGTTATAGGTTGCATGTATTGTATACCCCAGCTTCAATTATTTAGTTTAACATTTTTTTTTATTTAGGACTTTAGGACTTACCGTGTGACTGTTTTACAGGAAATGACGACTCACGATGAAACTTCATTTTATTTCTGACAGTTGAATCGCCAATACCCTATCGGTTTTTGTAAAACAGTTACAGAGTAACCCTATTCTAATGTCTGCAAGCTTCAAATTAGCATTTTAATTTCAGAAATGATAAAAGCATAGACTTATGCTGGTCTCTACCTTTAGCAATGACCAAATTACTGTGTTAAAATACTACTGCGCTTAGAACAATTTATGGTTTATCAAATAGATTTGATCATTTTAATACCGAAACGATATTTTGTTTTTGTATTTGAAACAATTAATATTAAACACTGAAATATCTTGGTACATTACAAAATGTGTAAACATTGAAGTTCAACAAGTGCATCGAAGTTGGTCAACAAAGCTTTGTGACGTCATATAAAACAAGCAGTGAAACGTGAATTCCCTGCGAGTGTTCAACTCAACTGACCAATGGAATTTTGTAAAACAAAGAGAGTGCATTAGAATTTTGACCATGCCATCTTATCTTAAGGAAGAAAATGAAAGAATATAATATAAATTATTCATATCATTCCTTTGCTGACATTCCTCTCCTGCAAGCGCTACTATGAAATAAAGGTAATGACCCAAGTAATAATAATAATAATAATAATAATAATAGTAATAATAATAACAACAACAATGATGACCTTCGGCTCCATCATCATCATCATCATCATGCTGCTGCTGCTGCTGCTGCTGATGATGATGATGGAGACGAAGGTCTACTTCATTATATTGTCTGATATGACATCTGAAAGATACAAATGGCTTTTGGGGCGTCCAATGACATTTGAAATATTTCAATTTAATTTTTATTCAACATTGCACAAAAACATTTTCTTGTCTGATTTTATTTCTTCTTTTATTTGCTTTTATTCTATACCCAAGTGACTAGATGTCATTATCGTTTGCTTCAAAATAATTTCTACCATCACTAAATTACTAAGACATTCATCTGAATCCTACACTGTTGTATCTTCGTATTTCTATTGAATATTTTCAATTAAATTTTTGTCTTCAGAGAAGGATATTTTCTTGCATGTTGTTATACATTACTTTTTGCTAGTACTTTCTAACCTGATGCTGTAAATATTTGTACAAACATCGTAACTTATACCCTGATTAGTTTTTTTTTCATAATGCTACATAAGAAGATGTTTCAAGTTGTATGCATATAAAGATTGAGATCAAAATTCATTAGAACAAATTAGTATTAGCAAGAATAGAAATGAAGTTCCCAAAGGTTTTGTTGTTTCGTTAGAAATTGCCTAAATGTCTATTTGTTTTATACACATTTAGATGATTATCAAATCATAATTATTATTGTAATGTAGCCAATGTTTACAATTAGTTGAAAATTATTACCTTCAGAAGTAACGTGTTAATAACACGTTATGTTTATAGTTGCACATGTATGTGATATATCCCATTCTTGTCTTGGTGTCAGAATCACCTGGTTAGATCCAAACAAATATCTAATGCCTGGCAGTCTTTGAGATAAACAAGAGAAATAAAAAGAAACTGATTTCAGAAATCCACCGATTGATGGAATAATTGTATACATTGTATAAGTTTATTTTATGGGATGTAGATTATTTTGAATTGTCCTTGACATTTTTCCAGAGGTCCGTGTTTGTCCATTTATGCCGGATTTGTATCTGTGCCCTTGGCATCCTAAGGATTTATACTTTGGTATCTAAAATGTTTTATATTTTCACCACCGATTATGTATCACTGCTGGTGGACATTTTGTCCCCAAGGATACTTGTCGCTCGGTACATACATTAAATGAATAATAAAAAGTACCAAATTGCATACTGGATGTCACGGCGCCCAGTATAAAAAGGTGTCAATCTGTCGAGTCTACAAGGAGCACAGATTCGCAGATATTGTTTGGTGCTCCTCGGGTTGTCCTAAGCGACATTACCAACTTATTATTTGTACAGTCTAAGGATAACAAATTCTGGTACAAACATAATGCTTATGTGCCCATAAAAATTGTCAGATTCGACTGGATGACATTTCTGAGAGTTCGTATTCAAATAATATACCATCCGTTTCAAAATGTTCTACCAAAATTGTAATACATGTCATATATTAATAACTGATCAGGGGTTCACCAGCAATCTGACAAATAAGCATTACAACTAGTTTGGATCATCTGAATTGTAAATCATCTAACGTTGTTTACAGAATTGAGTGTACCTTGTGTGGTTTGATTTATGTTGGTGAGACAAAGGGACCCTTAAATAAAAGAGTGTCTGGTCATCGATTTGAGGTTGATAATGGGAGTAACCAGATACTCTGTCGACATTTCAGCTCCCCTGACCATTCCATTTTATCTATGAGAGTGCGTACAATTGAAAAACATATACAGCTGGACTAACAATACCACATTGAGTACCCCCTTCCCTAAACGTGAAGAATTTTGAATTAAACAGCTTGGCACTGCATACCCCTGTGGGTGTAACGATAAAATTCAAAGTGTAGGGAATCTTTCAAGTCCACTATGTAGTGGTGTTAATTTGATGGAACTTTTCAATTCTGACCTAAGACGCAAACGAAGTCACGGACATCGTTCATACAACACACCCAACATACATGATGACACTTTTCATCTCTTGTACCTTACGTTAACAAAAATGGGCCTTCATCACATTCGTAGCAAATTTTATTCTGTTCCTTTTACAATACTTAATGAACTTTTTCAAGAAGCAAGAATGAACCCCTACACGGATTCCAGAATACACACTGAACTCCATTATGATGGAAATTGATGACTGTTCTGAACAGAAACATCTTTTCCTAAACTTAAATTTACAAATAAAGGCATAGACGCTTTAAACATTGGCAATGTTCTAAATTACAAAAACGTTCAGTCCTGTGTTCCATCATATCTTAAACTGAAGACCACACCTTTCATGTAGCTATACACCTAGCATCGCATCCAAGCTATTCAATTACAAACGGGTTTTGTAGTGTCTAGACATCAACCATATGTTACACAACACCGTCACATGTTCATGTGCATCATCTCCCTTCAAATATAATCCTATCGGGCATGTCATCATCGGCGACGTTTCTATTGTTGAAAAATCTTATTTTAAGAGGTCCTAAATACCGGAAGCCCATTCCTTTAATTGAATTTCAGTTTAGTTATGAATTATTTCGAGGATTATGCCAGACGATGGGCCAAACATTAAGAGACGTGGAACCAGACAATTTGTCTGAATGGCTAAAAGCTGTACAATGGTAGATAAAATCTCGTATTTGAAAACTTAAAGGAAGTGTGAAAACACGTTATCCCTCTGTATTGAGTGATCCAGAAGTAGTAACTGAACTGGATAGATTACATGACCAATATATACTGGTCCCAGCAGACAAAGCCTCAAATAATATAATTTTTATTTGCAAGTCACATAACTTTAATTGTTTATTACAAGAGCTAGGGGTCAATACGAATTCTGGTAATCCCACATACACAAGTAGCTTACTTTAAAAGGACGAGATCCTTCAAAATCACGTGTCCGTATAACGCACTTTTGATGTACCGACAACCGATTTTGAGCTACCATATTTATATGGAATACCTAAACTTCATAAAACCTCATATAAGCAGAGGTACATAGCAGTATCCAGCAAATGTTCTACCAAACCTTTATATTTACTCCTTACCAAGGAACAGTCGTTAAGGAGAAACTTCAGCAATACTGTACAGTTGCTTATTCCAGAAGCGGTGTAAATCAGATGTGGATACTTAAAATTTGAAATAACTTTTAGAAAATTTAAAGGCATACAATTTTTCTGACATTTACAGTATCAAAACATACGACTTCTCTACTCTTTACACAACTATTCCACATAAAATATAAAAGAAAGACTTTTTAACATCATAGACAACTCTTTTTTCACTAAAGGTGGTGCCAAAAATTTAAATATCTAGTGGTTGGTTATCATGATACTTATTTTGTAAAACACCACTTTAATTCTACACATAAATTTCTAATAGACAATATATTTGTAGTGTTCGGAGACGTTGTCTTTCAGCAAACTGTCAGCATTCCTATGGAAACAATTTGTGCTCCTTTATTGGCTGACCTGTTCCTTTATTCATACGAAGCAGACTTCATTCAGAAATAGCTGAATCAAAAGACGAAAAAGCTAGCGGTGTCTTTTAATTTCACATTTAGATATATCGACGATGTTTTGTTAATTAAAAATGACAATTTTCATACATATGTCGATGCAATATATTAAAGCGAACTAAAAATTAAAAATACAACAGAATGAAGCACACACGTATCATACTTAGACATTTTACTTACTATAGACACGGGCGGGGAATTGGCAACTAAGCTATATGACAAACGCGACGATTTAAGTAGTAACATCCCTCATTCACCCGCATATGGAGTTTATGTGTCACAAATGATCCGATATGCCAGGGCGAGTTCAACATATGAACATTTCATATACAAATGTAAACTACTCACTGACAAATTATTGACAGAGGGATGTCAACGGTCCGCAATTTTTACGGTCGGTATAATAGTCTTGTTTGCGATTACTCTCTTTCACTGGGTGAAATTGTTGAGTTACTGGAGAAAAACTAGTTTTAACTGAGAAATACTAGGTTTAACTGCCCCAAATATTCATTAATGTGACTGTGCAGTTAAATCTAGTTTTTCTCAGTAAAATCAGGTTTTTCTCGAACAATTACTCGGATTAACTCTTTTTATTTTGGTGCAGCTAAACTTAGTTTTTCTGAGTTAAACTTAGTTTTTCTCCAGTCAATGTGGGTGACCGAGAAAATCTAGGTTTAACTTGAGAAAAATTAGGTTTAACTGAGAAATTTTACGTTTAACTGATAAAGCACGCCTAAATTGCCATGATGAGTTAATTTTAATTTTCCTAGAGATAACCGTAGTTCTCTTAGTCAAACCTAGTTTGTCTCCAGTTAATTTGGGTTTCGAGTTAAACTTTGTTTTTCCCCAGTTAAAGTGGGTTTCGAGTTAAACCTAGTTTTTCTCCAGTTAATTATAGTTTTTCTCATTTTAACTAGTTTTTTCTCCAGTTTATAAGAGTTACTTACAAAATCTGGAGAAAAACTATGTTTAATTGTGAAAAAAAACTATGTTTAATTCATCTATGTGATTTTGGCTTGTCATAATTAAAAGTTTGATTCAATTGCGGCAAAGTCACATGTATGAATGTGATTTTGGCACAGTTTAGCCCAGTTTATTTCGGTTAAATTGGCATTCATTAAGTTTAACTTCTTTTGTGATTTTGGCGCAGTTAAACGTAATTTTTCGTCAGTCAATACCAGATAGTGAGAAAAGCTAGATTAACTGGAGAAAAACTAGGTTTCATGGATATTTGATCATTTGAGGTTACACAAATCATTTACAAAAAGGTTACAATCACCACTACCTACAATTAGTATGTATGTGATATTCTACTTAGTTGATATTGATAGTGTGTATATGTAGAGAAATGTGAATAAAACTAATTAAGTTATTTGTCATTTGCATAAAAGAGTTTGACCATCAAAATTCTGTTAATTAAATGATTCGTACAAACAGATTCTAGTACGGTCCTATTCATAGTCTTAACGCAGTGGAATATAAAAGTTCACTCGATACGTTATACAGCCAAACAAGATAAATGTATACAACGTCAA
>BROG01000130.1:1157500-1260000 GCA_030159075.1 Atrina japonica | reverse complement strand
ATTTGTTATGGGCATGTAAATTATTTCACTTACGACAGCTCGACAGTTCCCTATTGTTCTTATCATTACATAAGACTATATTAGAATAAAAGAGGGTATTACTGAGATTCATAAGGTATAATGTACATTGTTATTTGTTAAATATTGCAGTAACGCGGTATCGTGTATTAACGGAAGAATAGTTTTGACAGAATCAGTATATGGAATGACGATTATGTAGGACACACTGATCAGAATTTGAATTTAGACTCAGGAACACATTGCACATGACCTTTTTTCTTTTTAGTCTCGAGATTTTGCTTATATGATTATTGTCTTACATATTTACTATCCCATCAGTTCTTTGTACGCATGTGAAGATGTAATTACAGCATGCAATAGTAATTCATATACTTAGTTTTTGTTTTATGTTTGTTACCATGCTGTATATGATAAAATATCATGTCTGTATGAATGTTCATAATTTCTTCTGGTGTCGGACATTTTTATGGTACATGTAACAAACGCATTTACAAAAACATGGAAGAGTCACATCTGTTTATTTATTTTTTTAAGTTCTAACAGCATCATATAGCAGCAACCAATTCAACATAAAATACAAGTATGACGTTAATCTATTTCACGACGAATTACAACAAAGTTATGTAATTCATATCAATATTTTCTGTCTCTGCAATTGGAGTAATGTGACTTATTGTGTTCAAAAAGGAGATAAGAGAATGCGAAACTTGATATCTATAACCTTTGTTTGGCTGTTTGTTAGTTCTTTTATCTCGTGCAAAGAACATGTTTTGACTTATACTGAATTGTCAACAGTTATTGGTGAAATTCCTCAAATGTTTTACCGGTGCTACAGACTAATGTATCTGCAGAACACAGATTACATGACGCCATAACACAGATCACATGATAGGAGTCTAATCTGAAAAACGCATCTTTTCTTGATGCCAGCTGCATGGCAAAAAATTATCACTTTTTAACAGGACAGACACCACCAAATATTTTCCCATAGGCCTCAATGCTAATTTACAAAACTTCAGGTCACTGTCACTCCCATATTATATCTGGGTAAAATAAGTACCCTGTGGTGAAAGATCAATATTTTTGATAACAAAATTTGCAATCAAAAGTATAGGTTGCCGTTGCATTTTTACTTCAAATTTTCACTTGTTTACAACTCGTAGTATTCCGCACCAAAGGAAAATATCTATTCTCATCTGACCCCTCCCTTTCAATTTTCAACCGTCAACCCTATAATTTCCAAAGTACTACCAATATTCATGTATCTTTTTTATCACCTTTATTTCACTTATTAATGGCAAAACTAATTTTTTCATTTAATGACCAATCAGATGACTGGGCTCATTTTACCCTCCTCACAACTTTGGGTGTCCAAAATGTCTGCGCCCATGTTGTAAACAAAGCTGGTGTTTTTCCAACAAAGCCACAGGTAAAGTTCGGAACAAGAATCGAACTAATGACCCTCAGCGTGTGAGGCATTTGTCTTTCACATTTGGTGGAAGAATATATTAATCCTAATCCATGCATAATTGATCAGGACCGTACCATTATGGTACTGAAGCTAGGACATTGACATTGTTTCTGTGTTTTGGTGAGCTTATTATTTTGGTGAATGAATGCAATGCTGAATCTGGTCAAAGTTGTCATTTTGACAAAAAACAAAAACAAAAAAAAACATCACTACTTGCTGATGGCATCCAACAGCAAATATTTACGACATTATGATAAAGTAGGTAAAGACAAAGATATTTCCATTTTGTGTATTTCGCAAAAATTTTGCAGATCAAAGTGACGTTTTGATAATTTTCAGTGGCAGTTAGAAATAGCAAATGATATAGTAATTATTTTCAGTGGCAGTTAGAATCAGCAAATAATATAGTAATTATTTATATGAGCGCACTTTTGAAATTGATTGATAAGTATTTACCCAACATCTGTTGTTATATTTGTGTCAGACTGTCATATTTGAACTATATCAAGACATAGTTCAACTGGAAAATCAATAATTGTCAATAAGCCCTATATATTCTGTCCCTAATATTATGTGTTGAGTGAACCCACGTCAGACTTCAGTATTGAAACTTCGGCCATATGTCACAAACAACATTTCATTGCATTTAATAATAATAATAATAATAATAATAATAATGATAATAATAATAATATTAATAATAATAATAATAATAATAATAATAATAATAATAATAATAATAATTTTATCAAGTCAAAGTATGTCAGGTAGAATGTCAAATAAATCTATATCTTTAATGATTATATGGATATAGCAACATTGAGCATCACCACATTTATGCCTGTTCTGTGTACAAACATTTCATTTAAGATCCACTTTCCTTCACATTCTTTGTTGTTGACATAACTGATATTTACTTTGAACTATATACCACATTCCGATATACATGTCTTGATCACATAAATAAACCAACGTGTAACTCGGTATTGACGATAATTGAAAAAAGTCTGTTGACTTACTTAGATTGTCAAGTGGCATAATTCTGTGACTTTATTTGAAATATCGTTCTGAAATCGGCTTGGGGTATAATAAAAAAGCTGTCGCGGTGACTTGAGAATAAGGTGAAATAAAACTGGGAAGTATCAAGAGAAATATCCAAATTCAAGTCATCGTAATTGAAGTTTTATGTCAAATTAAGTCTCATTTATGTTTAAATAATTTGTAATAAATTTTGCACGCCGTCTCGTCGTCGTCATTGGTATTTACATATATAATTGAAAGTAACAAAAGCGCTTGCGTTTTAAAAATTTTCTTTTTAGTTTCCTGATATTTGATACTGGGCAATGCGGATTATATTATTTTGAATATGTATAAAGCTTTCTATTTATCAATATAGATTGAATATATGGAAGTATCAGTGTTACATACGATATGTACAGTGACTGATATGTGCCACTTATGCTTAATAGATTTTATTGAAGTCGTTAAACAGGATCGCGTTCAAATTATTTTTCCTTATTTTGTATTTGAATGTTCTTACCTGACGAATATCTGGAATAACCATGTGGTAAAATATTGTAACTTTCGCCATTAGTTAAAATCTGGCAAGTAAATATCATTTACCTGAAATACAGTGTAGTTAAATGTGGCGAATAAACAAATATTTTTAACAATGATAATGCCGAAGAAATCAACCCCACACTATGCTTGTTATTATTCATATCTCACACCATACATACCATACTCGCTTAATGAGACTTTTTTGTCAAACTTTCTATTCAATTTCGTTCAATGGGTTCTAAAAGCCGTTTCCGATTATACGTATAATCCCAACACTTTTCCTACACACTGAAGTCGTGGATGTAGGTGCATTGATGATATGGATTTACAGTAATTGCATTTATTTCATGATAGGAAGTACAATTCGATGTAATGGTAAACGGAAACATGAGGTCCTAATGCTATTCTCTACAACCCTCGCATATCACAGAAATATGGAACTTACTGAAAATATATTCATGCTGTATTTGTGTATATTTTTATATCTGTTGATAATTGTTTCCGTGGTCTAGTTATTAGAGCATAACAACATCTCAACATTAATAATAAAAATATACTTATTCCAGAAGCAGTGTAAATCAGATGTGGATACTAAAAATTCTAAACAGCTTTTAGAAAATTTGAGGGCACACAATTTTTCTCGAATTCACAGTATCAAAACATATGACTTCTCTACTCTTTACACAACTATTCCACATACAAAATAAAAGAAAGACGTTTCAGCATCATAGACAAATGTTTTTTCACTAAAGGTGGTGCCCGAAAATTTAAATATCTAGTGATTGGCTATCAGGATATTTATTTTTACAAACACCACTCTGATTCTACACAGAAATACACTGATATAAAAAACATGCTGGAATTTCTAATAGACAATATATTTGTAATGTTCGGAAACGTGGTCTTTCAACAAACAGTTGGCATTCCTATGGGAACCAATTGTGCCCCTTTATTGGCTGATCTGTTCCTTTATTCATACGAAGCAGAAACTACTGAATCAAAAGAAGAAAAAGTTAGCGGTGTCCTTTAATTTGACATTTAGATATATTTACGACGTTTTGTCAATTTATAATGACAATTTTCATATATATGTCAATGTGATATAACCCAGCGAACTAGAAATTAAAGATGCAACAGAATCAAGCACACACACTTCATACTTAGACATTTTACTTAATATAGACACAGACGGGAAATTGGGAACTAAGCTATACGACAAACGCGACGATTTCGGCTTTCCCATCGTAAATTTTTCACATTTAAATAGTAATATCCCTCAGTCACCCGCATATGGACTTTGTATTTCACAAATGATCACAAATATGCCAGGGCGGATACAACATATGAAGATTTCATATACAGAGGTAGACTACTCACTGACAAATTATTGACACAGGGATATCGGAAACCGCGTTTAATGTCAACGTTCTGCAAATTTTATGGTCGGTATAATAGTCTTGTTTGCGATTACTCTGTTTTACTAAGTGAAATGTTGAGTTGCCTTTTTGTTGGCGGTTGTTGAGACGTCTGTACCAATTGTGACGAGGATTCACTCCTCACGTATTTCATTTGACTTGACTGTGGACTCACGCGGTCGACAGGGGATGCTTACTCCTCCATGGCACCTGATCCCACCTCTTGGTTTCCAGAGGTCCGTGTTTGTCCATTTTTACCGGATTCGTATCTATGTCCTGGAAATTCTATTGATTTATACTTTGTTATCTGAGATTTTTTATATCAAATGTGACTATACGTGCGGCATGATTACTCGTAACCCCGTAATCGTGTATTATTAAAACCAATCACTGGTGACTATACGTAGGGCATGGTTACTCGTAATCCCGTTATCATGTATCACTTTACCTAATCACTGGTGACTTTACGTGCGGCATGACTACTCGTAACCCCGTAATCGTGTATCACTATACCCAATAATTGGTGACTATACGTGCAGCGTGGCTACTCGTAGCCCTTCATCATGTATCACTATACCCAATCACTGGTGACGTTACGTGCGGCGTGACTAGCCCTGTAATCGTTTATCATTATACCTATATATTTTACACGGCGGGTGTGACCGGTCGACAGGGAATGCTTACTCCTCCATGGCACCTGATCCCACCTCTTGGTTTCCAGAGGTCCGTGTTTGTCCATTTTTACCGGATTTGTATCTATGTCCTGGACATTCTATTGATTTATACTTTGGTATCTGAATTTTTTATATTTATAATTACATGTTCGTCGATTTACATAAAATATTTATTAATCCATATCAATTAGAGGTGATCTAACGTATGGCGTGAGTACTCAACGGCCTGAAATCGTGACTAATTATATCCAATCAATCGCTGTGGTCAATCAGTTTCGATATGTGTGTGTGTATATATATATATATATTCTAATTACGTCGAATTATATGACTATTCATTGATATACAGATACAATGAATATGTTGTCGTGAACCATTATACGAATAAATAAATCATTATAAAATACCTCCGCTTCCTTCAAATGAATAGCATGATGTTTAATTACACGGCATGTCACATCACGTTATATATCAGTCTACGCTGCCTTGTAAACAGAAGAGTTTAATTCAGTTATTTTTGTATCTCGTATTCGAAAACTTAAGGGAACTATGAAAACACGTTATCCCTCTGTATTTAGTGATCCAGAAGTGGTAACCGAGCTGGATAGATTACATGACCAATATGTTTTTTTTGTCCCAGCAGATAAAGCCTCAAACAATATAGTTTTTATTTGTAAGGCACATAATTGTTTATAATTGTTTATTAGAAGAACTAGGGTTTAATACGAATTCTGGTCATCCTACATACATACGTAGCCCACTTTCAAAAGACGAAATCCTTCAAAATCACTTGTCCATATTTAGTTCTTTTGATGTACCGACAACCGATAGGCTACTTATTTTGATCTATCATATTTATATTGGATACCTAAACTTCACAAAACCATATAAGCAGAGGTACATAGCAGGATCCAGCAAATGTTCCTCCAAACCTTTATCTATACTCCTAACTGACTAAGATACTGACAGCCGTTAAGAATATAAATATTATAAACTTTGGTATTACAAAGTTATAATGCTCAAGACGATATCGTCTCTGTCAATTAGACTTTATTAGGTGAGCTCCAATTTGAAAAGTATGTGTTTTTTTCTAAAGATGAAGTAGTATCATACAAGGCCAAATAATATATCTAAAAGTATAGCCTAAATTCGTCTAAAAGTAACCACTGTAAAAAAAATGACTATCTTAGCTTCAAAAAATTTTCGAATTTAAATGGTGTTAACAGTGCCAAATATTTCTTTAGTAAGGAGTGATGTATACAGATGTGGATACATAACTTTCAGAAAATTTGAAGGCACAAAATTTTTCTCAGATTCACATTATCAGAACCTTCGACTCAGATTCATGGTATCAAAACATACGACTTCTCTACTCTTTACAGAACAATTCCAAATTGAAATTAAAAGAGAGACCATTTAGCATCCACTGTTTTTTTCACTAAACATGGTACCAGGAAATTTAAATATCTAGTGATTGGTTATCATGATACCAATTTTGTCAAACGCCACTCTGATTCCACACATAAATACACTGAAGATGATATAAACATATACTGGAATTTCTAATAGACAATATATTTGTAATGTTCGGAGACGTCTTTCAACAAACTGTCGGCATTCATAAGGAAACCAAATGTGCCCCTTTATTGGCTGACCTGTTCCTTTATTCATATGAAGCAGACTTCATTCAGAAACTACTGAATCAAAAGAAGAAAAAATATATGGATTATATATTTCACAAATAATCTGATATGCCAGGATGTGTTCAACATTTGAACATTACATATACCGGGGTAAACTACTCACTGACAAATTATTAACTTACTGATACCGGAACCGCGTTTGATGTCAACGTTTCGCAAGTATTACGGTCGGTATAATAGTCTTCTTTTGCGATTACTCTGATTCACTAAGTGAAATGTTAGGTTACATATTCTGGGCGTCTGTAGCAATTATGAAGTGGAATCGTTTCTAACGTATTTCATTTTAATTTGACTTTGGACTCACGGCGGTTTTGATCGGTCGACAGAGGAGAGCAAATACGGTTTATTATTTTTTTTTTGTAACTGGCAAACTCACTGAAGTGAATGAATGGTTTACACAATTAAATTATTTAAGCAAAAGTATCATTTCATTTGCAAATATTATAATAATTTCAGAAGTGTTGTGTTTAATAGTTATTTGGGTAGATCTTTTTCTGTGGTTTAAAGTTATTATCTTAACTATAGTTCTAGTTTTAAGAAGAACATTAGAATAGCATATAATTCAATTCTATTAGCGCCAAGATAATTAATCAACAGAATGACAAAAACAACAACAATTTGGACTTTCGTAATGAGAAAAACTCGGCTCGTTATCCTTTAAAAAGGCAAAATCGAAGGAACATTTTTTCAATGAAAACAACTATGCTATAGATCAATGCATATGTGAGGCGTACTGGTAGAGGGTCTCAGATTCGATTTCCGGTACGTATCATCTTTGAGATTTTGTAAGTACTACTGACAACTCCTCCCCGTGTTTCCGGCACATCAATTTAAAGTTATGTGGATTTGAATGATACTATAAACTAAGACCCTGTGTTAAAACCTGTATTTAAAGTTAAGTGTTTTTAGATTATACTGTGAACTAAGTTCCTGTGTCAAGACCTGTGTATATAAAGTTACGTGTTTTGGGATTATACTGTGAACTAAGATCCTGTGTCAAGACCCTTGTATATAAAGTTACGTGTTTTGGGATTATACTGTGAACTAAGATCCTGTGTCAAGACCCTTGTATATAAAGTTACGTGTTTTGGGATTATACTGTGAACTAAGATCCTGTGTCAAGACCCTTGTATATAAAGTTACGTGTTTTGGGATTATACTGTGAACTAAGATCCTTTGTCAATACCTGTGTATATAAAGTTACGTGTAATTGGATTATACTGTAAACTAAGATCCTTTGTCAATACCTGTGAATATAAATTTTGGATTATATTGGGAACTAAGATCCTATGTCAAGTCGTGTTTTTTTTTATTATACTGTAAAGTGAAATCCTGCGTCAAGACATGTGTAATTAAATTTGCGTGTTTTTGGATGATATTGTAAATTGAAATCCTGTGTCAAGACCTGTGTATTTATAGGTACGTGTTTTTGGATGATATTGTAAATTGAAATCCTGTGTCAAGACCTGTGTATTTATAGGTACGTGTTTTGGATGATGCTGTAAATTGAAATCCTGTGTCAAGACCTGTGTATTTATGGGTACGTGTTTTTGGATTATATTGTAAATTGAAATCCTGTGTCAAGACCTGTGTATTTATAGGTACGTGTTTTTGGATGATATTGTAAATTGAAATCCTGTGTCAAGACCTGTGTATTTATAGGTACGTGTTTTTGGATGATACTGTAAATTGAAATCCTGTGTCAAGACCTGTGTATTTATAGGTACGTGTTTTTGGATGATACTGTAAATTGAAATCCTGTGTTAAGACCTGTGTATTTATAGGTACGTGTTTTTGGACGATGCTGTAAACTAAGACCCTGTTACATTTCATTTCATAGTCAATGTCCAACTGCCTGACAGTTATAGCTGGTAATGGCTATAAACAATAAAACAACCAAATTTCTTCTTATTCCAGCGCTGATGATGAAATGATAGGACGAGGACATCAATTAAAATTTCACCATTGCAGGAGCATTTTGCTTGTTCATATGTTGATAGATAATAATATTATGTAGTCTGGCTTTTTGAGACCTTAAAGAATGCTTATAAACTTGACTAATCGTCTATCAATACATGCAAATTACTGCGCGCAATATTGTCTTCAACTGCCAAATTACTTGCCAGTAAATCTCATTGATGCTATTCAGAGTTGAACTGCACCTTAGCATTATCTTAATGTTCTATATTGGTTTTCATAAACTGCATAGATTTTCTACCCAAGCTGTTTCATAAGATAAAATTTGTTTATTTTGTAAAATATATGCATGTTTTAACGATCATTATGTGATTTTAAATAACAAAATAACACCGGTATGTCTGGCGTAAGAGATACTGTATCCTTTACGATAATATACTTCTCTGGGCTGTTTGTATCGTTTACCTAGGTATCGTCAATGGTTCTTGAATCGGACTATGCGATCAGCTTTATCTTTTTTTGTCAAAAACTATATTTTAGAAGCAAAATGTTATAACTTCGCACCTCGTGTGATTTTTCCTCCATTGAAAATTATATTTTGTGAAAATGGAAGCAGAGCTTCCTTGTATATCGCGCCGACTTATGTTTTTGACGATATGTTAAATTGACGATTTCATCTCCGTTAGCATCGTATCATTCGGATGTGTCCTTAGATCGTCGAAATCCCATATCGCCGGGGTACTCCATTTCACGACTTGCTATATCATACTGTAACTATAACTCTCATTATATTATAATTTTGACGTATCATTTTATTGACACATTTTAAATGCTATGATTGTGACTGAACTCTTTAATTCCTTAGCAAGATCAAGCATATATTCTACCAGACCTGTGTCTTTACTCCTTACCAAGATACTAACAGCCGTTAAGGAGAAACTTCAGCAGTACTGTACAGTTGCTTATTCCAGAAGCTGTGTAAATCAGATGAAGATACTTAAAATTTCTAAACAAATTTTAGAAAATTTGAAGGCACACAATTTTTCTCAGATTCACATTATCAAAACATACGACTTCTCTACTCTTTACACAACAATTCCACATAAAAATTAAGAGACTTTTTTAGCATCATATACAACTGTTTTTTTCACTAAAAGTGGTGCCCGAAAATTTAAATATCTAGTGATTGGTTATCATGATACTTATTTTGTCAAACACCACTCTGATTCTACACATAAATACACTGAATATGATATAAAAATATACTGGAATTTCTAGTAGACAATATATTTGTAATGTTCGGAGACGTGGTCTTTAAACAAACTGTCGGCATTCCTATGGAAACCAAATGTGCCCCTTTATTGGCTGACCTGTTCCTTTATTCATACGAAGCAGACTTCATTCAGAAACTACTGAATTCAAAAAATAAATCGTTAGTGGTATCCTTTAGTTTGACATTTAGATATATCGATTTTCATACATATCAATGCGATATATTCAAGCGAACTACAAATTAAAGATACAACAGAATCAAGCACACACGTCTCATACTTATTCATTTACCTAACTATAGACACAGACGGGAAATTAACAACTAAGTTATACGTCAAGCGCAACAATATCGGGTTTCCCATCGTTAATTTTCTACATTGAAGTAGTAATATCCCAAAATCACCGGCATATGGAATTTATATTTCACAAATGACGCGTGACACAAAAGGGGAACATTTCATATGCAGAGGTAAATACTCACTGACAAATCAATGGCACAGGGATATCGAAAACTGCATTTGATGCAACGTTCCGTAATTTTTACGGTCGGTCTTGTTTGCGACTACTCTGTTGCACTAGGTGAAATGTTGAGTTACCAGTTCGATGGTGGTTGTTGAGACGTCTGTACCAATCTATGGATTCGTTCCTCACGTATTTCATTTTAATTCGACTGTAGACTCATGGCAGGTGTGACCGGTCGACAGGGGAAGCTTACACCTACATGGCATCTGATCCCACCTATTGATTTCAAGAGGTCTGTGTTTGTCCATTTTTACCAGATTTGTACTTATATCCTGGACATCCTAATGATTTATTTCTTGGTATCTAAAACTTTTTATATCACGGAGGATTTGTGTTTTAAAATATACTGAATACATAATGACTTTATAACTTACGACATATTTATTACATTTGCCCAAAGGTTATAATTTCATTTTCCATTATATGAAGGTTGGTGTGTCGAAGTTATTATTTGGTTATAATGTTATCTATTTGATAACAGTTTCCCTAAAAGCCAATTACGCATTAATGTATTTAAATACTTCGATTCGAATTTGTTTTCTATAGATAAGTTGCACCAAAGTTCTGTCTTTGATTTTCCAAGGCAATGGATGTCAGTAATAATATAAGGTTATTTTAATGCCAACAACCTAATTTTAGATTTAGTAAGGCAAAGTCTGTGTTGATAAGATTTTTAAACACATGCATTACAATCGAATATTTAAAGTTGAAGGCTTTATACAGAGAGAACATGGATATAGAGATATTCCATGTTTTTTTGTGATTTCTTCAAATTATTTGCTACAATTTGTAACAGATATACACGTGCTTCGTGAACGTTATTTTATTTTTTAAATTGTGAGTAATAGTAAATAATTTATTGTATATCGACGACGTTTTGTCAATTAATAATGACAATTTCATACATATGTCAATTGTCAAATAATAATGAGAATTTTCATATATATGTCAATGCAATATATCCCAGCGTACTAGAAATTAAAAATACAATAGAATCAAGCACACACGCTTCATACTCAGACATTTTACTTAATAAAGACACAGACGGGAAATCGGCAACTAAGTTATGCGACAAACGTGACGATTTCGGCTTTCGCATCGTAAATTTTCCACATTTAAGTAGTAATACCCCTCAGTCACCCGCATATGGAGTTTATATTTCACAAATGATCCGATATGCCAGGGCGGATACAACATATGAAGATTTCATATACAGAGGTAAATTACCCACCGACAAATTATTGTCACGGGGATATAGAAAACCGCGTTTAATGTCAACGTTCTGCAAATTTTATGGTCGGTATAATAGTCTTGTTTGCGATTACTCTGTTTCACTAAGTGAAATGTTGAGTTGCCTTTTTGTTGGCGGTTGTTGAGACGTCTGTACAAATTGTGACGAGGATTCACTCCTCACGTATTTCATTGGACTTGCCTGTGGACTCACGGCGGGTGTGATCGGTCGACAGGGGATGCTTACTCCTCCATAGCACCTGATCCCACCTCTTGGTTTCCAGAGGTCCGTGTTTGTCCATTTTTACCGGATTTGTATCTATGTCCTTCCTGGACATTCTATTGATTTATACTTTGGTATCTGATATTTTTTTATATTAGGAAGATCAAATTCATTTGAGATGATATACTTTGAAAGTCGTTGCATTTTTTACCTTTGTTCTTGATTTCATGCCAAGGTTAGTAAGTGGCCGCTTCAGTTGTCTTTGCTTCGGTAAAAGGAAAGATAAGTGATATATCTGAACTGCCTGTTCAATAGCGGTTGTTGAGTTGCTTTTCGATAGCGGTTGTTCAGTCGTCTGTACCAATTGTCACAAGGATTTATTTCTCGCTAATTTCATTTGAATTTGACCGTGGACTAATGGCAGGTGTGACTGGTTAACAGCGGATGCTTACTCAGCCATGGGATCTGATCCCACCTCTAGATTTACAGAAGTCCGTGTTTCTACAGTATTCACCAGATGTATATTGTATCCTGGATATCTTGAAGATCAATACTTTGGTATCTGATTTTATATCTTGAAAATTGTAATTCGCCAAATGTCATACTCCCTGATATGTTAGTGTTTGGGTTGTATTGCGCCTAATAATATTCTTCTATCATGGTTTGATTGTGATTAAAATGGCAGTATTCGATTTAGATAAATTCAGAATGCTCTCCGTCTCTGCAACATATCTAACTGAATGTCCTCTGTATATCGACATATATTACTTATCTATATCGTTAGGAAATATATCTGGATTTAAAATGCAATTTCATTGTAATTTATCAAGATAAGACGTTGTGTTAAAAAGATGTGGTCAAAATAAATGCCCAAGACGATCGTTTCTGTCAATAAGACTTCATCAGCTGAGCGGCAATGTTAAATATAGTCCCGAATCAGAAAGTGGTATCATACAAGGCAAAATAACATAAATGTATTCCTAAATCCCTCTTAAAGTAACCACTGTGATAAAATGAATGCCTTATCATTGGGATGGTTTGGCATTAAAGAAATATTAGGTGCAGAAATATTACTTTAGTATAAGATAATCAACTGGCACCGGAATACTAGCTACTGGGTTTATGTTTTATGATATAATATACTAATAAATATGTGATACTTGCACATAAACGACCATGGAGAAATAATGATAAATGACAATGAAATAACTGACCAGACTGTCGTCATTATTAAATTGGATTGAAGTCAGTGGTCGATAAAACATAATGAATAAAAGAAATCCTGCAATAATGAGATTGAGGGATCTTTTACTGGCGCAGATCAAGATTACAATAACTTGTCAGCTTTGGTAAAGTGGCATTGGATCTAAAATGATTATTTTCATGATGCTAGTAAAATATAAAATTCTAAGTTACCAAAGTATAAATCTTCAGGATGTCCAGAATACCTATACAAATCTGGTGATGTTGGACAAACATAGACCTGTGGAAATCTAGTTACCGGACATGAATCTGTAATGTTACAGTATTATGTTTTCAATGTTCTGCACCTAACTAAGTGCACTGATTTTACAGCGGTTGTTACCACAGATCAAATACCTCTATTATGATATCACATGATATATTGTCTTTGTGTTGACCAATCAGGTACCTCTATCATGATATCACGTGTTTTATGTCGGTTGTAGACACCGATCAGGTACTTCTGTCATAACATCACGTGCTATACTGCGGCTGTAGGTATCTCAATAATGTCGTCACGTAATTTTCGGCGGTTGATATTACCGATCAGGTACCTTAACCATAACACCTGGGCCCAGAGCCATTAAAACTATTCTCATACAAATGTTACTCAACTACAAGATTTTACTCACATTTTGAGAATTTTCTCAACTTGGGTAAAGTTGTGGACCATAAAGAAATTCTTAGAGAAATTTCTTTCTCAAGTGATAAAATATTTAAGTTCGGCATGTAGCTGACTTAAGAAGTTCTTAATTGCGAAAATGGCTGCACCTATGTTCGCCTCGGGATAAATAAACGCAAATGTCATTGTCATAGAGTATTTCGGGACATGTTATTTGAGCGAAGTAGGCCAACACTTCTATCTCTATTGGCTTGTTTTAGGTCATACGTCATTTGTTTACATTAACAAAAGAGACGATGTAAATTTAGTCCGGTACATATGCCCAAGTTTATGTTTATGTTCCAAGTCAATTATCTTTTCTAATGTACTTATAGTAATTTACTTGTATCTTGAATATCGTGTATCATATACATTTTACATATATTATATCTAAATTATTGAATTCGGTCATGTATTGGCATTCTACAAGACGTTTTTAATGGTTTTAAAAAGGTATATATCTATTCATCCTTTTCATTCCACAAAACGTGCTGCCTAATTGATTTTTAACGTATTTTATACCTCTTGGTTGGTTATTGAATAATTAATCGTGGTTTATGATAAGAATATTGTTCAAACAAAAATGTTAAGTGAATCGGGACATAAATTGGAACATATGTCCTGGGCGAGACTTACACTGCCCATTGACAATCTTGTCTCAGTTGAGAAAATTTAAAGTCATTTAATAGTCCGCGAGTTTTCACTTTTTACTCAGATCATGATATCGCTGATATATACACTTCTTGTGATGGCTAATCAGGTACCTTACATCACCTGGTATATGGCGGTTGTTATTACCAATTAGGTACCTTTACTATGCCACCAGGTCATGATATCACGTGATCTACACTGTTTGTGATGGCCAATCAGGTCCCTTTACCATGCCACTGGATCATGCGTGAACATGATTTACTGCAGTTTTGGTGATAGATGAGGTACCTTTAATTTGACATTACCTGATATATTGCGGTTGTGGTGACACTTTGAAATGAGAGAAACTCTTAATTTCGTATTCATGCCTTTAACATAAGTATTTCCGAAGTAATGACATATGTTTACTGTAGTTAAACGCATCAATGGTACATCTACTAACCTCTCAGAGATATTAGATAGTATTCTGGATCACGACCACAGAGAGTGACTCCGTTTCACCAATCATGCTTTTCATCGAACTTGACCTCATCACCAAACTTGACCTTTTTACCGAATTTGACCCGTTCATCGAATTAGAAAAGTTTCCATGGAACATCTGCGACAGGCGTGGCATGTCAGCAGAAGACGCTGACTCCTTCCGGGCACCTTGTCTTATCCCGTTTTTGATTCGTAATTGTTCTTCATGTTGAGACCATTTGCACATCTAATTCGTCGTGTAATATTGGAATTGAGTTTTGATTATTGATTATTGATTGGCACTTCTTCAATTTCACTAACATCATTTCAAGCAACAACGCAATGTCTTTAGTGATGCTGTAGACATTTTATTGTGGTCAACATGGAATAGTAGATACCAATATTTTGGTTATTCTGTTTCTTAATGGTATTGTCCTTTGGTTATTTTATCTCTTACTTGTATTGTCTTTTGGTTATTCTGTCTCTTAATTGTATTGTCTTTTGGTTATTCCATCTCTTAATTGTATTGTCTTTTGTTCATACTATCTCTTAATGGTATTGTCGTTTGTCTCTTAATGGTATTGTCTTTTCATTGACCCGTAAACAAACGTGTCTATCATTTATACCAAATGCTCAGAAGAATTCATCAATTGTCTGCAGTAATCGCTCTAGTATCTATCACAGCACTTTTGATTATCATTTGTATTTTGCTTTCTCGACACTCTGTTCACTAAATTACACAATATTGTCGGATCTTCTCTAAATCAACCTACGCCAACATACAGTGGTAATTTGTGTCTGTAATAAAGAAACTGTCAAAGTGAATTACATATTATTAGATTTGTTTGCTTGCAGAAAATTTTAAAAGTATTGTTTTGTCATATTACATATGGGGAATACTGTTGAAAAAAAGAACAAATGCACGAGGGACAATCAACATCTTTTGCTACATATGTAGGTTTGTCTTATGTTGTTTTGCTAATCAGGTTAACTGCCTTTTGTATGTCATAATGTTTTGCTTAAAATTTTGTCAATAGGATTTGCCAAGCGTAGTTACCTTAGAGCCATAATGTTAGCTTGGGATTTTTGTTCATATTGAGAGGTCATGTAATATGGATGATATAGTTGTAGAAATAAGTTATGACTAATTTATAATAGTTTATTGAAGAATAATTTAGTTGAGTGAAAACGTTCTTTCCTCTATGACGCCTGGTCTCACATCTACATTTTCTAAGTGTTCGTGTATTGTACTTGAAAATGATATCTGAGAGGTGAAATTAAAAGTATATGTGTTTTGTCGGTATTTTTGTTTAAGTACATATCACATCGGAAGCATGGGGTTTCGATTCTTCGTCTTATCGAGAGGACCAATGTCTTCTAAAGCCCTGCTTTTGGTGTTAAGAGGATTACGTACAGTAGAAAAAAGATTTTTTAACATTTTGTTTTCCCCCACTCGCAAATCAGAGGTTTTCGGCAAGGTTTTGCATGCGTCTTTGTTGGCAAGCTTTCACTGATAAATTTTTATCAGAAGGGGAAGGTGGCACCAATATATCAATTGGAAATCAGTGGAAGACAGTTGTTGAATACAAAGAAAAAGCGCATCAAAACAATTATATACATCGGCACGTATATACATATTAATCACTGTTTTACAATAACACTCACACAAGACAAATATAATTTTGTTCTGCATCCGATTCTTCTCATGTACGCCGCTATAATTATCCTCCTGTAGAAGACGACAGTGATTTTAAGGTTTACTGAGATCGTTCATTTCTTTTTCTAGTTTTGTACCGAGACCGATGTCAGTGATAAAGTGGAATATCCAACATTTGCCAGAACAATACCTACAGCATCACAAATCTCCCAGAGTGTTGTGTCGATACTCAAAACGTTTGAATGGAAAAAGATAACATTTATCCAGTCTGGTCAACCCCAATTCCAACATACAGCGGACACCATATGCAGTGTAAGATATCAAAAGGAACAATTTTGATGATGAAAATATTGATCTAGAGTTAAAATGAATGAACAGATAAAGTAATAAAATGTTTGCTTAATATACAATCTATATGATAAATATGGGTTTCCTGTTTATTCATAGTATATATGTAAATTAATTTCTATATTAGTCTAGAAATAGCGTGATATCTCTTTAGCAGAACATTGGATATGAAGACATTATTTCGCTTTTTGTATAAATTTGTGGGAAATGAATTGTTTTACCGCCTTTATAAATGAAATTCTGAAGCTATGACCATGTATGATTTCCATGGTGGTTTGGATGTGGGTTGGGATTTTGTTTGGGTTTGGCTTATTGATGGTGTTGTTGTTGTGGGTGGGGTGTGGGTATGTTTGTTTTATGGGTGTCTGTATTGGTGGATTGCTTAATATGTGGTTTTGTTGGTTGGTTTGTTGGGGTTTTCGTTGCTAGGTTGTTTGGTGGTGTGATTATTGGGGATGATTTATGTTGGGGGTGGTTCATAGAGGTTTAGCCATACATGTTTATAAAGAACAACTAAGGATGCATTATTATAGATAATTAAGGGGGAGGAAATTAATATATAAAGAGGTGAAAGTTATTATTATTATTATGAGACAAGGGAAGTATTATTATTTGTATGTGTGTTATATTATTATCATTATTGTGTGTGTGCGTGCATGCGTTCGTGTGCGTGTGTGTGTGTGTGTGTGTTTTGGTAAATTCTATACTTAATAGCCTTTATGAGCATAGTACGAAAGTTAAAGATTTGCAAAACGTTATACTTAATTAATATTTAATTATTCATTTTAATTTTTTATTGGGTCAAAACAAATGATTAAAAAAATTAATGTGGATTTATTTAAACAACAGCATTTTAAATATTTATCCTAGTTTTGCCTTTGTTTATTATTATTATTATTATTATTATTATTATTATTATTATTATTATTATTATTTGTATGTGTGTTATTATTATCATTATTGTGTGTGTGCGTGCATGCGTTCGTGTGCGTGTGTGTGTGTGTGTGTGTTTTGGTAAATTCTATACTTAATAGCCTTTATGAGCATAGTACGAAAGTTAAAGATTTGCAAAACGGGGTCAAAACAAATGATTAAAAAAATTAATGTGGAATTTAACAACTTGTTTCCACAGTTAATGGAGGATACTGGTATTACCATATCGTTCCGAAAGACATATCAAAGTCCGTACTTCCATCGTCATACAGAAAATCCGTTTGCAAGAATCATATCTGAAACATACATCGATACAAGAAGTAAGTGTCACCTTGTCAGCAACATCAACAACAAAATCTACTACTACTATTTCTACTCTTTTCATTATTGTTATGTCAATATTTTGTTTATGTTTGGCATGTTTAAAGTCAATGCCAGTCTCTATATCAATCAGCAGGTTATTACATGGAATCCTCATAGACTTCTCGAGATCTTTCTTTTCAATATGAAAGTCCGTATATTTTATGAAATGGTATGTTTGTTAAACGTCCATGCTAAGACATAAGAAGGTCTCTCTGACGAAACTATAACCAAAGCAGTCATGGCAGTTAGACTGGCACCTTTCAAGAACCAAAATGAATATACATACACTGTCAACAGCATAGGTCTAAAGTAAATCAGGACGTTCAAACTGATCCTTTTGTCACATGCCAGTGAAACATTTCATGCAGGATGTACGACAGTGTTGAACAACCAAGTTACTGTTTTTGACTTTTTTGAATTGTTGTTTTATGTTTTTGTGTAGTTTATGTGATGCTGGGAGAAAATTATGAATTCATTGGTCTTATGGATCATCTTGATGACAGAGGTCTTTTAGATACTGGAGAATATTACGTTGTTGGTGTAAGTGACGTACAGTACAACCCAAAGACGCCATATGAATTGCTCAGTGGTATGTACCGTTCATTGATATTTATACAATACAATCCAAAACGCCATGTGAATTGCTCAGTGGTCTGTACCGTTCATTGTACTTTTTATTGATAGTCCTAGTTTCAATATCTAGTCATTGACATTCCTTATATTTATTTCGTCCAACACAACTCTGATACTACACATAAATACACTGAAGTAGATATAAAAAGATACTTGAGCTTCCAGTAGACAATATATTCGTAATGTTAGGAGACCACCAGGTCTTCCACCAAATTGTCGGCATTCCCATTGGAACTAATTGTGCCCCTTTATTGGCTGACCTATTCCTTTATTAAAACGAAGCAAACTTCATGCAGAAGCTCTTGTTTCAAAAGAAGAAGAAACTCTAGTGGTGGCCTTTAATTTGACATTTAGAAATATCGATGACGTTTGGACAAATAATAGAGGTTGTTGAGACATTTGTACCAATTGTGACGAGGATTTGTTCCTCATTTAATTCATTAATTTCAATTTGACTCTGGACTCACGGCGGGTGTGACCGGTCAACAGAGTGATGCTTACTCCTTCATGCACTTGATCCCATCTCTGGATTTCAAAAGGTCTGTGTTTGTCCAATATTCACTAGAGTTGTACATGCATTCTGGACATCCTGAAGATTTATACTTTGGTATGTGAGATTTTTATATTTCTACAATACAATCCAAAGGCGGCACATGAATTTCAAAGTGGCACCTCCCTTTTATTAATAGTTTCACAATATGATCCAAAGAATCCACAGCAAGGGCTCAGTGGTAGGTATTTTATATAGTTCTACAAAAGGCGCCATTTGAATTTCTCATCGGTATGTACCTTTTGATAACAGATATACAATACAATCTAAAGAATCCATAGGAATGGCTGAGTGGTAGATATCTTTTATAAATAATTTTACAAAACGATCCAAATGCCCATATGTACTTCTTATTTATTAAGAGATCTACAATACAATCCAGAGAATCCACAGGGATTCGGCAGTGTCATGTACCTTATATTAACAGTTCTACAATGTGATCCAAAACTCCACCAAAACTCCACAGGAATTCCTCAGTAGTATAATAGTTAAAATGTATTCAATGGCGGATGTCGCCGGATTTAGAAAAAAAGAATGATTTCGTTCAGCGTTAAATTACATTTTCCTGTCTGCGATTATAACCAGTCGGTTTCCGGGATATCGCAACAATATTCAATATAAAGTTCAAGAGTTTAGAGTTTCGATATTTTGATAGCTCTCAAAATTGACTGACATTGAGTGAGAATACAAGTATAATTACCCTATTCTGACAAGCAACATTGCAGTGCTATTAGTACATACATAAAATATAAATAAAATTCTTTATACACACAACGGTGTTAATTATGTATCTTCATACTTATTTGAATAGGACATAGATTAAAGATATCAGAAAATAAAACACACGCGCTTCTTATTTGGACAGTTTACTTACTTCACACGGAAAATTAACAAGACAATTACACAACAAACGAGATTATTTGCTCTTCTTTATGCATATGACTTTTATATCTCCAAAATATCCAATATGATAGATCATATTCAATACACGATCATTTCACAGACAAATTGCTTGGGAGGATTTGATGTGTGAGAAATCGCATTTCAAAAATTGTGTGTGTGTGTGTGTATTCAGTAAAACGCGACGGCAATTAATTCTAGGGCGTCAAAAGTTGTAATTTGAGATTCAATTCATCAGTTAGATACAACGAACCGCATACGGTGGTCTGATGATAGAGCGTCCGACAATACGATACAATCGATACCTTGTAGACAAACTTTTTGATAAATTATATAAAATCAATTTGTATAACTTTTTACAATTTCTAATCACAATAATATGACATAAATCCATTAAAAGTTTAGATTGCGTGTTAGTGCGTAATTTTAGTTTTACTGTATATATCCTTGTATTTTATTTTGAGATTCTATTATATTTATACATTCTTTGCAGGAATATTTGATGATAATGTTACAGACAGCATCATCAAATCGTTTCACTATTTTATCGGCATATTTCCATCGGCGCCCGTTTATCCCGAGTACGAGACATTTAAAACAATCGTTAACGAATACCTAGAGAAACCACCTTTCAATTTTCCA
This sequence comes from Atrina japonica, assembly GCA_030159075.1. Lineage (NCBI taxonomy): Eukaryota > Metazoa > Mollusca > Bivalvia > Pterioida > Pinnidae > Atrina > Atrina japonica. Next base: position 1,238,953 of record BROG01000130.1, on the reverse strand, counting down.
AATTCCTATAACTGTTGTGGCGTGCTGAGAATTGTGAGTATACGTATAAAAGTGATTTGTACGTTGACTGGCATAATGCATCGAATTACAATGAATTTTATCAATCATTTACGAAGCCAATAACGCTCTCACTTTAATTCTTTTGTTTTTTCAAAATTTTCGAAATCTTATAAAAATACTAAAAGCATTAATATCGCTCTCTTCTTGAAATTTATTCAGTCAATATGTCTTTTTGTTTGATATTTATATATTTATTTTAATTATTTTAAATACATTTTGATAAAATATGCATGAAGGGATTTATCTATTATATATGCGTATTAATAAAAGCAAAAAACCCAAATAGTTCGTGTGTTGAAATCAGTTTCCAATATACCTGTTGTTATTTACCCACTGCCATTGTTTTTATCAACAGTTGAGGAAAGAAGCCTCGTTTTTATACGATGCCGTATGGTTGTATGCTCGTGCAATAGACAAACTGATACGTCACGGTCTGGACTACGATGACGGGAAGCTAGTCATCAGTAATATAATTAATACTACATACAAAAGTAAGTGCTCAACCAGATAATTTGTACTAAAGATCTGAGAAATACTCTTCCAAGCGGATTCAAGGTCAGTACTTAAGCTCAACTAATTTTCATGAAAAACATGCATTTTTTCTGTAACTGGACATCTTTGCATATTGACGACTTACAGTTGTATATAATAATAAAATTATTGCTAATTTGTAGAAATATTAAAAAGTAGTTTGAGTACGTAGTAAAGATTTTACCGTACTCAACGTATATATTCATTTTTGAAAAGAAAATCGTAAGTGTGAGGTAAAACGTTATATTGAATGACGAAAAATAATGCTTCCTGATCGCTAAAACCCAAAGTTTTACATGTGATTATATAATCAAATTATTGGAATAAAAGTTGAGCTGGAGTATTGAGTAAATTTGGTAAACGTATAATAGAAATAAAATGTAGCACTTGAATTACAATTTATCACTTGTCTATAGAGATGCAAACCCTAAGTGGGACCTAAAGCACTTTTACATAGGTTTGTACCTCAGTTTTTAAAACCTTCGTAATCAAATTGTTGGCTAATTTAAAAAAAAACAGCTACATTACTATATCAATGAAACTGTGAATTTTACGAATTAACAGTGCGAATTTGTGATAAAAGTTTTAAATTATTATACTACTTACTTACTGGGGTTAAATAAGAAGCATCTGGGAGATGTCGTAATGTTATTTAAGGATGATCTGGTGTTCTTCTTCACAAAAAGCAAGACGGCGAATTTTAATGTAACAAACAAAATGTAGAAATATTGATTGCAATTTACTAAATGGAATTCTATCTGTAGAATGGTTTATCGTAACTCGATTTCACCCATTAAACATTTCTTTAAGTGGAAATGTATTATAAGTGGTCGGATGTAATTACAGTCTGGGTTGTTGGAGAGGTAAGTAGACGTTTGAACTAACAAACAAGTCTTGTTTGACAAATAGTTCACTGTATATTGTAGGTGCCATGGGATACATGGGGCGTATTAACCAGGTAGGTGATGCAGAGGGCAACTTCTCTTTGATAGCCATAAAAACAACAAAAACACCAGATGGAAAAGAAATGGCAGGCCTCCATCCTGTAGGAGTTTTTCAACTTGGTCATAAACCAAATGCCCTCCCTGTAAGTCATTATTTACTATTGAATTAAAAATATAATCTTTTCACAAGTTGAAATATAAAAATCTCAGATACCAAAGTATAAATCAATAGGATGTCCAGGACATAGATACAAATCCGGTAAAAATGGACAAACACGGACCTCTGGAAACCAAGAGGTGGGATCAGGTGCCATGGAGGAGTAAGCATCCCCTGTCGATCGGTCACACCCGCCGTGAGTCCACAGTCAAGGCCAATGAAACACGTGAGGAGTGTATCCTCGTCACAATTGGTACAGACGTCTCAACAACCGCCAACGAAAAGGCAACTCAACATTTCACTTAGTGAAACAGAGTAGTCGCAAACAAGACTATTATACCGACCATAAAATTTGCGGAACGTTGACATTAAACGCGGTTTTCGATATCCCTGTGTCAATAATTTGTCAGTGAGTAGTTTACGTCTGTATATGAAATCTTCATATGTTGTGCACGCCCTGGCATATCGGATCATTTGTGAAATATAAACTCCATATGCAGGTGACTGAGGGATATTACTACTTAAATTTAAAAAAATTTAGATGGGAAAGCCGAAATCGTCGCGTTTATCGTATAGCTTAGTTGCTAATTTCCCGTCTGTGTTTATATTAAGTAAAATGTCTAAGTATGAAGCGTGTGTACTTGATTCTGTTGTATCTTTAATTTCTAGTTCGCTGGGATATATCGCATTGACATATGTATGAAAATTGTCATTATTAATTGACAAAACGTCGTCGATATATCTAAATGTCAAATTAAAGGACACCGCTAACTTTTTCTTCTTTTGATTCAGCAGTTTCTGAATGAAGTCTGCTTCGTATGAATAAAGGAACAGGTCGGCAAATAAAGGAGCACAATTGGTATCCATAGGAATGCCGACAGTTTGTTGAAAGACCACGTCTCCGAACATTACAAATATATTGTCTATTAGAAATTCCAGCATGTTTTTTATATCAACTTCAGTATACTTATGTGTAGAATCAGAGTGGTGTTTGACGAAATAAGTATCCTGATAGCCAATCACTAGATATTTAAATTTTCGGGTACCACCTTTAGTGAAAAAGCAGTTGTCTATGATGCTAAAAAGTCTTTCTTTTAATTTTTTATGTGGAATAGTAGTGTAAAGAGTTGAGAAATCATAAGTTTTGATACTGTGAATTCGAGAAAAATTGTGTGCCTTCAAATTTTCTAAAAGCTGTTTAGAATTTTTAAGTATCCACATCTGATTTACACCGCTTCTGGAATAAGCAACTGTACAGTATTTTTGAAGTTTCTCCTTAACAGCTGTCAATATCTTGGTAAGGAGTAAAGATAAAGGTTTGGTAGAACATTTTGCTGGATCCTGCTATGTATCTTTGCTTATATGGGTTTTTATGAAGTTTAGGTACCCAGTATAAATGTGGTAGCTCGAAATCGGTCTCCGTTGTAGGTATATCAAATGAGTGTAATACGGACACGTGGTTTTGAAGGATCTCGTCCTTTGAAAGTGAGCTACGTGTGTATGTAGGATTTCCAGAATTCGTATTAAACCCCAAGTTCTTCTAATAAACAATTATAGTAATGTGCCTTACAAATAAAAACTATATTATTTGAGGCTTTGTCTGCTGGTACCAGTACATATTGGTCATGTAACCTATCCAGTTCAGTTACTACTTCTGGATCATTAAATACAGAGGGATAACGTGTTTTCATAGTCCCTTTAAGTTTTCGAATACGAGATTTTATCAACCATCGTATGGCTTTCAGCCATCAGACAAAGTGTCTGGTTCTACGTCTTCATGTCTGGCCCATCTTCTGGCATAATCTTCGACAGAATCCAAAACTAAACTGAAATTCTGACGCCAATTAAAGGAACGGGCTTCCCGGTATTTAGGGCCCCTAAAAATAAGATTTTTGAGGCTTTCATTTTCAACAATAGAAACGTCGCCGGTAATGACATGCCCGATAGTATTGTATTTGAAAGGAGATGAAGCACATGAACATGTGACAGTGTTGTGTAGAAGATGGTTGATGTCTAGGCACTGCAAAACCTGTTTGTAATTGAATAGCTTGGATGCGATGCTAGGTGTATAGCTATATGAAATGCAAGGCGTGCTCTTCAGTTTAAAATATGGTGGAATACAGGACTGAACTTTTTTGTGATTTAGAACATTGCCAATGTTTAAAAGCGTCTATGCCTTTATTTGTAAATTTAAGTTTAAGGAAAAGACGTTTCTGTTTAGAACAGTCATCGTTTGTAACGCGTGCAGGCTTAAACAGCCTGTGATAAGCGATGTCCATTATAATGGAGTTCAGTATGTATTCTGGGGTTGAAGAATCCGTGTAGGGATTCATTCTTGCTTCTTGAAAAAGTTTATTGAGATTTGTAAAAGGAACAGAATAAAGTTTGCTGCGGATGTGATGAAGACCCAATTTTTTGTTAACATAAGGTAAAAGAGATGAAAAAGTGACATCATGTATGTAGGGTCGGTTGTATGAACGATGTCCGTGACTTCGTTTACGTCTTACGTTAGAATTAAAAAGTTCCATCACATTAACACCATTACACAGTGGGCTTGATAGATTGCCTACACTTTGGATATTATCGTTACATCCATAGGGATATGCAGTGCCAAGTTGTTTAATCCAAAATTCTTCACGTTGTCTACGGAAGGGGGTACTCAAGGTGGGATTGTTGGTCCAGTGGTATATTTTTTCAATTATACGCACTCTCATAGACAAGATGGAATGGTCAGGAGAGTTGAAATGTCGATATAGTATCTGGTTACCCCTATTATTAATTTCGAATCGATGGCCAGATACTCTTTTATTTAAGGGCCCCTTAGTTTCGCCAACATAAATCAAACCACACAAGGTACACTCAATGCCGTAAACAACGTTGGATGATTTGCAGTCTTCTGGTGTTGTAATGCTTATTTGTCAGATTGCTAGTGAACACTTGATCATTTATTAATATATGACATGTTTTACAATTTTTGACAGAACATTTAGAAATTGTTGGTATATTATTTGAAAATGAACTATCAAAAATGTCGTCAAGTGGAATCTGACAATTTTTTATTGGAAACATAAGCGTTATTATGTTTATACCATAACTGGTCATCTTTGGACTGTACAAATGTTAAATTTTTAATGTCCCGAAGGACAACCCGAGGAGCACCAAACAATCTCTGCGAGTCTGTGCTCCCGATAGACTTCACAGAAGGACACCTTTTTATACTGGGCGCCGTGTCATCCAGTATGCAATTTTTCGGGCGCTTCTTTATCCATTAAATGTATATGTACCGAGTGACAAGTATCCTCGGGGACAATATGTCCACCAGCAGTGATATATACTCGGTGGTAAAAATATAAAAATCTCAGATACCAAAGTATAAATCAATAGGATGTCCAGGACATAGATACAAATCCGGTAAAAATGGACAAACACGGACCTCTGGAAACCAAGAGGTGGGATCAGGTGCCATGGAGGAGTAAGCATCCCCTGTCGACCGGTCACACCCGCCGTGAGTCCACAGTCAAGTCCAATGAAACACGTGAGGAGTGTATCCTCGTCACAATTGGTACAGACGTCTCAACAACCGCCAACGAAAAGGCAACTCAACATTTCACTTAGTGAAACAGAGTAGTCGCAAACAAGACTATTATACCGACCATAAAATTTGCGGAACGTTGACATTAAACGCGGTTTTCGATATCTCTGTGTCAATAATTTGTCAGTGAGTAGTTTACCTCTGTATATGAAATACATACAAAAAAGAAAGGGAAGGGTGATGTATTGGTTGAAAATGCACAGAGTAAGCGTTAAAATAGAACATCCATAATAGTTTTGACCAAATGTTGAGGATGACAAGCATTTATTTCGTTTTGCTTGAAATGATAATAGAAGTGATATTTTGGCATTTATATATCTAAAAATATAGAAATGGCTTCTGTGCTTGCTTTTAAATCTTTGGAAAGTCTATGAAAAGTCACTTTACGTTTGTTCTTTTATTTCCGAAAATCCGTCGTAAACGTTACAATCATTTTGTTGATATATTGCGGTGACTTAATTGACCGGAGCGTTTGCTGGTAGTTTAAAGGCCCCAAGGTCGATTCCCTGTATCAGATCATATCAAAGGCTTCAAAAAAAGAAACAGTTCTTGGCATTAGAACAGAAGTTCATAATTCTTGCGGTTAGATTTAATATAGACCCTGTGTCCTGATAGGTGTGATAGGTAAAATAAATTGCATTTGTATGAGTTTATAACACAAGTAAAGTTTTGTAGACCCTGTGTGACGATAGGTGTGATAGGTTATAACATAAGTAACTATAACATAATGTTTATAATATATTCTATATACTTTTGTTTATTAATAATTGCCATTGTTGCAGTCCTTTGTCATGTATGATGGAGAATCAATCCCTTGGCCTGACGGGAAAAGACCAATAGACGAACCAGTATGTGGATATCGAAGAGAAAAATGTATCGAACCCAAAAGTTTGTATAACATTGTATACATTTGATATAAAATGACAAACAATGTAGTATACCCGAAATGTTAAACAACTACTTCCATCGCATGTTATAGCAGGTGCATGTTTAGATGATAGTGAAAATAATTGATATCGGGCAAAACTTAATTATGTAAATCTGTTTAAATTGGTAGCAAAAACAGAAATGATGCCTTTTGTAATTCCTATTTGATTAATTTCATTTCTTCACTGAGAAAATTGAAATGATAATCAGTACCTTAAAAGTTCGAACACATTTCAGTGACATAAAATTATAGCTATTATTATTATTGTTATTATTATTATTATCAACAGCTTTCTGTAAATATGTTTTAAATATTCAGACTTTGTTTTCAAAGTTTCATCCAGTTTTATATCTTTTATAGAATACACGATGGAAATATTATTAGGCGTAGCAGGAGGGATACTTCTCGTGGTCATAATAACCGGAACCCTGATATATAGGTAAGGATTTGACTTCAACATGCATGGTAATTCAGGAAGTGTGTCTATTGACGTTCTGTATCAAAACGGAACCTAAAGAGAACTCCATGTTTGGTTTTCTATTTGATTTGTACAATTATTTAGTTATGATTTTTTTTACTTATTTTTTGGTTTTTTTTATTCAATCAGGTGAACCCTCGATATTACCTTTACTGTTTGTTACATGCTATTAAATACATAAACTCTATCACAATATACTGTCGTATTATGGTAGACAAAAGAGCAGAGTTTTTACGCTTATGTTCACTCAGCAATATATATGGCACGCTTTTGTTCATCATTCATGTATAGTTATGTTCACGCCAATGATGAGCTAAATCATTTTTACTTGATCGATTACTTTCTTCGATAGAAACTGGAAATATGAACAGGATTTGGCTAGCCTTCTATGGAAAATAGACTACCGAGATTTGGTGATAGAGTCAGCGCATGCACCCTATAGCACTTCTTTGGCATTGGTAATAATATCGTATGCTTTGTGTAACACACATTTCATAACAATACTTTTATGTAATAAATGACTTATAATAATGATATATTTCTTGGAGTCTTATAAACATAAGTAGAAACAAATCATTAAATTTCTTTTAATCAGAGCAGAATATAAAAATCCATTATTATTCACAAAATTTAAAAAGTTAAATTAAAGATAACCTTGAGAGAAAAACAGCATTTTTGTATTTTTAATCACCTCAGTTCTAAGAACAATGTCATAAACCTAATCAAAAAGGTTACACACGTTTTGCGTTATTAGCAGGAAATTTCAAAATTCACTTTTACGGATCGCTACAAATAGTCCAGAAAGAAACGGGGCTTCGTATGAAATAATAGGGAGTAAACCGAGTGTCTGTGTTATAGAGTGGGTCAGTACAGCAGGTGACCATTATTTTGCGAATATTTGACTTCACGTTGAAATGTCTATAAAATGATACCATTACCCTAACATGTTTGTACAAGAAGCAAAGTTTTGATTGAGCTTCATGTGGTAAAATGTATTAAGATTCCGGTAGTATTTGGACTGTAACGTCGTGTAAAACATTCTTAGTATGTATTATGTATTCTTAGTTATATCATAGCTTCTCGGCTGTTCGTGGTCTTTTACATGAAGATATGTCAGATAAACAAACCTCTGTATCGTGATCTCTTCTATTCGTATGCGTCGCACCACAATTTACATCTGCGTTTGGGAATAATCTGTTGTGTTTTTTTAGTTAAAATGCACTCTTGAAAGGTTAATAACTTGAAATGTCCACTGATTTTGATTGGGTTTTTGATATTGCCAGGATGGCGTGGAGAGGCTATCAAATATTATCAATGATAACTATTGCTCTATAAAATTATAAATGAAGACAATTCATGGTGTATTACAGAGAAGTAATTTGGTGAAGTCCGGCAGTCAAATGTCACTGGCATCACAAGGTGAAATTGATTTTCGCCAGTTGTTTACATGTGTTGGAACCTATCGAGGAACTATTGTTGCCATCAGAAAAGTTTACAAGAAAGATATAGAATTGACCAGAAATGTCAGGAAAGAACTGAAAGTGGTAAATGAAAGTAAAATTTTATCATATATGATCTTAATATTTATTTCCATAACTTATTGTATTTTATGAATGTTTAACAATAGAACTGTCATAGCAAAGACATTGTCAACCACAAGTTTTTCGATTACATTTCAGACTAATCAGTATGATCAATGTGCAATGATTCAACAAATTTTAATATACATAGACAAAATACTTAAAATTTAGCTGTTCTCACAAGGGTGAAAATCGTATAAAATTTGTAAATGGCATATTGTTTGCATTTGCTGGGTTTCAATAAATAAAGCGCTCAGCATACGAAAAGAAAGACAAGGGTCTTTCAAATGAGACTGTGATCCCCTGTCGCGGAAGGTGAAGCACGCAAAAGAACTGACACTGAATTGGCGTCAGTCCATAGCACAAGCCAAAATTTGTAGCACTTCATCTAAACCTGATGACATTTCCACATAAGTGAACATTTTTGGCGGGATGTAAAACAACAAACAAACAAAAACGAAATGCTTAGCGACGTCTTCAGAAGGAAGTACTGTATGTGTATTTAAATTAGCACACTCAAAGTTTAGCGCTTACAGAGCTCATAGATTTATTAGTACAATCTTGAATTCGCGTAATTAATTTTATTAGAGAGCGCGAAAGATGCTAATATTAGAATGACCTGACCTTTTTTTAACAAAATATAAAGGAATATAAGATTGTTTATGCCTATGTGTAGCTCTTATTTTTAATTGTACATCAATTACAAGTAATAATATAAAAACATTCAGATACCAAAGTATAAATCAATAGAATGTCCAGGACATAGATACAAATTCGGTAAAAATGGACAAACACAGACCTCTGGAAACCAAGAGGTGTGATCAGCTACCATGGAGGAGTAAGTATCCCATGTCGACCGGTCACACCCGCCGTGAGTCCACAGTCAAGTCTAATGAAACACGTGAGGAGTGTATCCTCGTCACAATTGGTACAGACGTCTCAACAACCGCCAACGAAAAGGCAACTCAACATTTCACTTAGTGAAACAGAGTAGTCGCAATCGCATTGACATATGTCTGAAAATTGCCATTATTAATTTACAAAACGTCGTCGATATATCTAAATGTCAAATTAAAGGACACCGCAAACCGCTAAAAGTAGAGAAAATTTAAATAATTGTTTTGGTAAACACAGCTAATGCCCCTTTAATATGCAGTGTAATATAGTGTATCCCTTATCTAATATGTCCAAGAAAAGTAACATTGACTGGATATTCGAAATTCCTGAGTCCATTGCAGTAGGACAAAATGGATATAATAACGGTCTCAACATGAAGAACAATTTCCAAAACAGGATCAGACTCTCCACATTCAAGACATATGTAAATGTATAATATATAAGCGTTTTAGACGTGTTATGCCTATTGTGACACAGAGACTAGGTTTGAAATCTTAACCGAAATATTCCAATTCTATTATTCACATTAAAGCAGTACTTATCTTAAGATACTATCAGTCATGAACTTCACAGTGTCAAACGTATATCGTATCTGATATTTTATTTGTCACACACGTAACAGGATGACAAAGACCTAGTTAATCCAGTATCTGTCTAGCTGTCTGACTGGTAACACATTTTACACTCCGTTGCAAAAATATTTTAAATGCACGTATTGTTAATCAAAACCATTAATATTGTGTTGCAACGAATATTGCAACAAACAATGCAGCATTTTCTAGATAATATTTATTATATAAAATTAATGTGCACGACACATTTTCCGATAAATGCATGCGATATAAATGGGTGTAATACTAGCAAATAATTCACAAATTGCTCTTGCAATATTATGTTTCCAAGATTCGCTTTTAGATTTGATATTTTCCTTAATGATATTAGCTTCATAATCCATCTTATGCAAAACCACGCGAAATGTTACACGAGTAGACAAGTTTATTAGATTTAAACTTTATCAAGCACAGATGCGCACTAGAATCGTTATTATGAATTGATTGATCAAAATAATTAGATTTTAAGTCTGTCGACTTCATTCTTTTGGAAAAACCGAATTTTCAAATAACATATTTTGATTGTATTGCTTTTATAGATGAGAGAACTGCGACATGACAACATTAATCCATTTATTGGGGCTTGTATCGACTCCCCGAACATCTTGATTGTCACTGCGTACTGTCCAAAAGGCAGTCTCCAGGTAGATTGGCTTCATATGTTTATATCTTCTCTTTTTCTACTTTATCAAAATAATATAGATACAATTTACATACCGATTGTTATTTCCTTCACTGCAAGTATACAGACCGGTTGCGTTGTTTATTCAATGCTTGACATACAGTTGTTCAGCTGTTACGTCATATGGAATCCTCCCCAAAAAGTCAATTATATTGAATGAATTTCGTATCCAGCTGACAACAAATTGACAGAAAATGGTAATATATATAAATTTAAGGATTGTTTTTCATTTTTTGAAAAATTAGATTGAATATATATGCAATGACTCACAGAAAAAATTAAATAATTCCAGAAGTCATTATTTGTATATTCCATGTTATTCAAAAATGAAAAACTATCCTTCATTGTTTGCAAGCGTGTAACGTAGGTGTAGAAGAGAGAGAAAGAGAGACAGACAGAGAGACAGAGAGAGAGTGAGTTTGTGTGTTTGCGTGTGTCTGTGTTTGTGTGCGCGCTTGTGTGTGTCTTTTCTATAACCTTGACACTTAGCACAGATGGCAGAATTGAATTGGTTCATAGCATAACATGTAATAAAGTTTAGATTGGAAAACGTCTTAATCTGATTTCTACAATTTCTTGTGAGTTATAAAATAAATCGATACAATGACTTAGTCAATATTTCGAAAAGATGATTGACAACACCTAACACAGATAACCATATGAATACTGAAAAGACAATTTTAAAACAATTCTATTTTGTCAAACGCGACAATTCCACTCTAATTGACATTCGCAAATTTGAAGTATCTTTTACTTCATTGGAACTTTGGTGTAATAATCACATGCTGTAGAGGGACAATCGATAAATATAATCTCGTTGTCGTTATGTAACACAAACATTCCGTTTCGCTATCAAATAATCAATTATTTCCTATGATCAAAAAATTGAAATCAAAGAGTTATATAAAAGAGTACATGATTATCTTATAGTTTTCGAATATTTAATCTGTATTAAGGTTAATAACTTTCATCATGAAATCAGAGAACTCCAGTATACACTATCCTTGTATTATATGAGTGTATATATCCTCAGGAATATCTATGAGCTTTTCGTAAAAAATGTTATCATTACACAAGCATAAAATAATGTATGTTAATGAATATTGTAAAGATGATAAAGTTTTGGTTTCAATGTCTGATATATTTTAAAATGTATTTTGTAACAGTTTCCATTTCTCTGCTATCAGTATTCTCGGAGCAACTGAAAAATCTATAAGTCCTCTTATCATTGTTGTAGGACATACTGGAAAACGATGATATTCAACTAGATTCCATGTTTTTGGCGTCAATAGTGTTTGATATAATTCGGGTAAGAAACAGTTTTTATTAAATATTTCGGACATTATCCAGATCGCTTGATCGCAAGCGGAATGTATCGGGTTCGATTTCAATTGCTGGCTCATAAAAAAGACATTTTAAAAATGGTAGTGGATGTTTATTCGCCAAACGCTCGGTATACGAAGTCTTTGGGATGAGACTTAAAACCAAGATCCCATGTCACGGTAAGTATGGCGCATAAAAGAACCCTCATTGGATTGACGTCTGTCCATAAACAGGTATCCGTTTGTATTTTCTCTTCACCATAAAACAACTGGTACCTCCCAATCTCATATGGGCAGAATTCTGATGGGGGTATTTTAACGAGATTTGACGTTACTTAGCTTCATGACAACGTAAACAACATCAAATGTCTAATCTGAGCCGGTCTGCAAAAATAAGATAATACTTATAACATATAATGCCTATATATTTACAGCTGGAAGTGATAATGTTGTGGAGTACTACGCTTAATGTGATTGGCCGATATAAATAAGAATATTTTTCCAATCAGATTCAACAATAGATACCAACTGTCTATGAACAAAGTTTAGTAGTTAGTCGAAGACCAGTTTAATATGTACATAGCTCAGGTTAAAATGTGTGGCACTTCATTTGAAGATGTCGACATCTCAATATAAGTGACAAAATTCTTGAGGGGATGTAAACAGTACTGATATTATCCAAGTCAAATGAAATTCTGTGGCATGTCATTGTTGATTTATAAACGTCGACGGATTCATGTTATCAGCTATATTGACTTAATGATGGAAAAGAATTATGAATAGAGATGAATATAGAAGTAATGTTATTGTTTATAAGAAACTGGATATATGTATTACTGTCTCTCTATCTTATTTCAAATATGATATCCGTAATACATTATGGCATAATTAAATGTAATGTCATTGTTGGGCTATATTCCTATTGGTATGTTAACAAAGAACCGCTATACCGAGAGTGAGAAGAAGACAAAAAGCATTCACTTTCAGAAGATATATATTTGGGTAAATTAATGTCGCATTATGGTTGCGTGTCTGTTGCTCTCAATTTTTATTTGTTTTGGTATTTCCATTGCGAGAATATGTCAAAAATGCCTTGTAAATGTGATGTAAAGAGACGTGACAGAAAGTGTGAGATTGCTGTTTCAAGAGTCTGCTTTCATTGGACGATCAAATAGATTTCTGAATGTCTGAATATTATGAGTATAAAAAATATACCTTTTATTTTGTATATAGGGAATGACCTACCTGAACGACACTATAATTAAATCTCACGGGAAGCTGAAGTCCTCAAACTGCCTGGTAGACAGTCGTTGGGTTGTAAAAATTACTGATTTTGGTTTGACAGAAATTTTTGAGGGATCAGTTGAAAACGTGGAGGAATATGCATTCTATAGAAGTAAGAGATTGTCAGTTGCTATCATAATAACGTTGAATCGCTCAGAAAATTATTATGATATAGATTTCAATCTTGAATATATTTCCTATGTAACTTGTTTAACCAATTAATAAAACAAATCAGAAATTATACAAGTAAAGTGAACTTTGGGCAAAACACGGATCTCTGAAATATTCAGAACTTAAATCAGGTATCATGGAGGAGTTAGATCCCCTGACGACTATTTATACCCACCGTGAACCTGCAGTCAAACCAAAAAGTTGAATAATGTGCCATAGAGGAGTTAGCTCCCCTACCGACCGTTAAAACCGTTAGTCTGCAGTTTAAGCCAAATTCAAATAGGAATAACTTACGTTCATACATGGTATCATCGTTTAGACATAACGTTCAAACAAATATTTTGTCCCTGAAAAAGTAACCGCAAAATAACTTTGAAATAGCTATCCTTTTCCGAAAAAAAATCTAACGAAGTAAAGAATATGTTAATAATAATAATAATAATAATAATAATGATAATAATAAATTCTTCTATTGTTGTTATTATCATGCGGCAAAAGTAGTCGTATTTTATTTGATTCAGATCTATTATGGTGTGCGCCTGAATTATTACGCCATAAGTGCCGCTGTAGACGAGGAACACAAGAGGGAGATGTATATTCATTTGCTATCATTTTATATGAAATTCATGGTCGAAAAGGTCCTTATGGCGACCTGGAACCGAGCCCCAAAGGTATTCAATGATTTTCTACAATTATTGTTCGTAAATATTATATTTGACATTTTAACCATAAAATTGCATTCAATCTTTCTAGAGCCATGGATACATAAAACAATTCTTATGTCAAAATGATTCACATTAGAAAAGAATTATTCAGTGTTTAATTTCATACTTTGTAGTGAGTTGAACAGTATCAATGCAATCTTACACTTTTGAAATATGAATTGCTTTTATTGAATTTATCATGACTGTAATTCTACCATTTTCCGTGTTAAGTTATCGACGGATAATGGAAATCTTATTACGTTGATAACTTATTTACGACTAAAATAACCGTTATAGTGCAAATTGTATCCTGTTCGATCGTTAGGACTTTGCAAAGGAAGTAAAGGGCGTTCTATTTTGTCTTATTTCCATCTTTTATCACAAACAACGCCACACCATTATCCAGCGTAGGAAAATCCGATCCTCTGTCAGAATAAATTATTTGAATGAAAAGAGATACCTGGCCTGGATTTCTAAAAAAGAACAAAAAAAATTAAAACAACAACAACAAAACAAAACAAAAGCAAAAAAAATTTAAAAAGTCAAGTTTTAGACTTCTGAGTTTTTACTATAAATTGCTTAAGCTGAGTAAAAAATGGATACGCGCTTAGGCAGGAAAGATACACTTACACCCAAGTCTGGTGCTTACGGGAAATTCAGCTAAACGCTAATCCTTTTCACTAACAATGTAACTTACATAGATTTTATGCAAAGCAACCCTAACACTATCGTCTTTGAATTGTGTGGCACAGACCGAGTAAAATATGTAGGTCCTGCGACATGACTGTGTTCTAGTCTAGGCCCAACGTCTTGGGAAACCGAGTAAGCATAATCAAATAAATATATATAGCGTGTGGTAAGAAAATGAAACATTCAACGGAAACCGATTAGCGGAACTGCCACTTCACAGAATTTAAAGAATTAAGGGGGTGTGACACCTGGTCCAATCTCAACCACTCAGCACCATCTGAGTAATGTACAGCCGTGACGATCCTTGTATAACCGGTGATAAATTATCTAAAAATATAAAGTAAAATTGAAGAAGTACCAATCAATAATCAAAACTCAAGTCTATTATAACTCGACGAATTAGATGTGCCAATAGTCTCAACATGATGAACAATTACGAATCCCAAACGGGATAAGACCAGGTGTCCGGAAGGATTCAGTATCTTCTGCTGGCATGCCACACCCGTCGCAAATGTTCCATGGAAACCTAGTTCGATGAGCGTGTCAAATTCAGTAAAAAGGTCAAGTTTGGCGATGAGGTCAAGTTCGGCGAACAGCAAAAAGAAACTCAAAGAAATTTCAGTAATATATCAATATAGTGAAAGTAAGGAAGGCAAGGAAGATAGAAAAAAGGTGAGCTGACACCTGTCGAACGGTGACACCACTTTATATGCCAGCGGAAGTGACGGAAAGTCAAGAGAAGTTCCGCTTACCTAAATGCATTCGATTAATATAAAATTCTTGCCAAAAACACTCGGGCAAAGAAAATAAACATGAAAGTAAATATGTCGCACTTTGATACATAGATTTAATTGTTTTTGATTACCTCTTCTTATATGCAAAGTCAGAACTTCCTAATGTGCGTTCAGGTCGTGTACGCTGCAAGATAGATTTTTCAATTGATATTTATAATGCTACAATTTTATAGACCTTATAATGACATTTAATGTTTCTCTAGATAAATGACAATCAACTATATATTTATCACCATTGTGTATTTCAAATTCAATCACGAAAACCATAGATATTTGTTTGATTTTGAAAGTAAAAAGCTGAACAAAGTAGAAAATTAATCATACAAAGGAAAGCATAAGGGAAATTTCAATAGCATTACAAAACGTTAATGGTTTATCGTTTTGACTACCGGGGTTTCACATGTGAAATATAGTTGTCAGGTTTTCTTTTCAATCTGTAATGGATATCATGCATATTATTAGATAAGTTGATTCCATGTTGTGTATATCCTTGTAGAAATTGTCCTGAAGGTAAAGGAAAATATGAGTGATGTTCCATTCCGTCCAAGACTAGCTGCTCTTGAGACAACCCCAAAATTTGTTACAGAAGTGATTAAAGAATGCTGGGACGAGGATCCAAACAAACGCCCAGATTTCAAAAGCATTCGATCTAAATTAAAACCAATGCAAAAGGGAATGTATGTTTTTGCTTTATTCTTTTATCGTATATTTAATGATTTAGACCACCATGACATATTTTTTTAAATAACATCTTCAAAAGCTATTATCTATCCGGGTTATACAATGAAGCATGATTTGTTTGCTCTGTATTCAATAGTCAATAGCTCTAGGTGATAATAAAAAACTCGGGACTTATAGTTACGTATATAGTTACGTAGGTTGAATGTACTATATCAAAGTCTGAAACCTTTAACACTTTATAAGACAACCTGCAGATTTAGATATCGGTATGGATTTCAGAGAAATATACTAGAACTCTTTCATCCATTTTCGTATTGTAATATGGCAATTTGACCCCTCGTAACATTGCTTGAACTGTCATTCTCTTAGCAAACGAAAGTCATTACACGTTTCTTTTTCAGTTTCTTTTTTCAATGATTTACATTGTTACAGGAAACCAAATATTTTAGACAACATGATAGCCATTATGGAAAAGTATGCAAGTAATCTTGAGGCTGTTGTAGAGGAGAGAACAGAACAATTGATAGAAGAAAAGAAAAAGACAGAAGAGTTACTGCTCCAAATGTTACCCAAGTAATAATATGACGTTTATATTGTAATCGGATAATGGTTCTTGATGTATTCCAATCCTCCTTCGTACTCTATCAAGAGATGACGTTCTTTGATATTTATTTCAATCCTCTTTTGTACCAGGTTCACAATAAAGTTGAACAAGTTAATTAATCCTCATCATTAATGCATTACCAAGGTACCGATGCATGAAACCAAACCAATTAGCAAACATCTTTGTCCTTGACAGAATCCTACCTTTCTTTGCCATTATTTCAATACTCTGTGATTTACTTACGTAAAGACAAACGGAACACATTGATCAGATAAATATAATTCATATGTGCTGTGTTATTACGCACACGATTTCGAAAATACTACGAAATAACAGTCATCTTCATTATTGTTAGTGGTAGTAATTGCATTTATGGTGTTGTCATACCGGTATTGTTTAGCACCAAATCTGTTTAATATAAAAATCTTTGATATCAAAGTATAACTGTTAACGATAGATATACAAAGCTGGTAATATTGGTAAACACGGGCCTCTGGAAATGCGGTGGTGGGATCAGGTGCCATGGTGGGGTAAGCATCCCCTGTTGACCGGTCGTGAGTCCACATTCAAATTCAAATGAAACAAGTGAGGAACAAATCCTCGTTACAATCGGTACCGACAGCAACTGCTATCGAATAGGTAACTCAACATTTCATGAAGTGGAGTATATCATAAAACAGAGTAATCACAAACAAGGTTTATGCCGACTGTACAATTTGCGGAACGTTGACAAAATATTATAAACATAAATCCAAAGATATAATACTCAAAACAATTGTTTCTGTCAGGTAGACTTCATCAGTTGAGCTCCAATTTTAAACAGATTTTCTAAAGAGAAGTGATATAATACAAGGTCAAATAATAAATCTAAATGTGTAGGCAAATCCGTCTAAGAGTAACCACTGTAAAAGGATGACGATCTTAGCTTTTGAATAATTTAAATGGTGTTATCAATGCCAAATATTATTTCAGTACTAAACGCGATTTTAGATATCCCTGTGACAATAACTTGTCAGTAAGTAGTTAACTTTTGTATATGAAATGTTCATATGTTGAATATGCACTGGCATTTTGTCATTAAGTAGTTAACTTTTGTATATGAAATGTTTATGTGTTGAACACGCATAAGAAAAATACAGGATTCGCGATCCAATGTAAGGAAATACGTTCTTACACCTAAATGATATAAAATATACCCCACATTGATGTCAATTGTTGATTCGATATGCTGGAAAATTATTTTTTTATCCTCGAGGTGCATACATGTTTGAACTTTCATCCTGAATATATTAAATTTTGACATTGACAACTTATTGATAAATACATTGAATAATATATATTTTATATTCATAACTCTAACACTCTCTGAAGATAAGTTTACTTTTAGATCTTTGAAATAAAATAATATAATAAAATAATAATTTTTAAAAATTAGCGGATTTATAACCCAACGATAGGATAATTGAAGTCATCGCTAAATTATATCGAATAAACGAATCATTTTAATTTTAGATCTGTTGCAGAACAGTTGAAACGCGGCAAAGAAGTGGAGGCGGAAACGTTTGACTCCGTGACTATCTATTTTAGTGATATATGTGGTTTTACTGCTATGTCATCGGAAAGCACACCGATTCAGGTAATGATAATTATAAACAAGTCACAATGAATGAGAATGTATAAGAAAAAAGAGAGCGTGACAGACACGCACAGATACAGAGAGAGAGAGAGAGAGAGAGAGAGAGAGAGAGAGAGAGAGAGAGAGAGAGAGAGAGAGAGAGAGAGAGAGAGAGAGAGAGAGAGATGGATAAACCTGTAATATGGATAACATGCTTTAGCACAGACGATCTAAAGATATTTGATGTTGCAAATATAAATATAATAAACATAATTTTGCTAACACCTAAAAGGTCAAAACAAATTAAAAGACGATTGTTTCTGTTAATAAGAGTCATGGTTTATAATTAGAAAGAGAAAAGGCTTCCATACAAGGCTAATACTAAACTTTAAAGTAATATCAAATCCGTCCAAGAGTAACGACTATATGTATACCCTTAGGTATTCAAAAAGGTCACTGCCAGTGCCAACAAACAAGTGGTTGCAACTATTATATATATTGTACTAAATGTATAGCTTTGCTAAAAAGTCACAACAAAAAGCCACACCAAATGTTGATAAGTCATTTGATAAGATATTTTAGGTTCAAAATAGGCATCATAATAAAATCAAATACTAAACCATAATGTATTGCAAAGTCCACGTAAGAGTAATCACTGCAAGAAAGAAGAGTATCATAATTTGTGAGGAGTTTGGAATTCAAACATTCGAAATTTCAGTTTAAAGTAAAATAATCCGCTGAAATATCAGTTTTTGGGTATATGTTTACCAGCAGGGACTTTTACGAAACCGAAAGTGACCTAAGATACATTTCTGTTAATGTCATTTGATCATGTTTTAAAACATAATGCCAAAGGTCTAGTTTTGCAAAAAAATGGATGCTCAAATAAATGTTCAATATGATTATCTGAGTATACATTTTCCCGACCGATCAGGATTAACAACTAGGAAAAGATGTACTGTAGGAGTGTTCCTGATACATCCCAAAATATGTTAATGCTTGTCAGTGTATATAACTCAGACAACGTGACTCGAAAGAATATGGTATCATGCTGAAAGCTACTTTCTTCTTCAGGTTGTGAATCTATTAAACGATCTGTATACACTATTTGACTCAATCATTGAGAACTACGATGTCTATAAAGTGGAAACGATTGGAGATGCATATATGGTTGTAAGTGGCCTTCCGAAGAAAAATGGAATACTCCATGCCGGCGAAATAGCCTCAATGTCTTTACATTTACTTGAAGCTATTAAACGTTTTAAGATTCGCCATCGTCACAATGATACACTGAAGTTACGTATTGGCATACATTCCGGTTCCTGTGTCGCAGGGGTTGTAGGTCTAAAGATGCCTAGGTATTGTCTATTTGGAGATACGGTGAATACAGCATCTAGGATGGAATCCAACGGAGAACGTAATTACATTTGTCTCTCTCTCTCTCTCTCTCTCTCTCTCTCTCTCTCTCTCTCTCTCTCTCTCTCTCTCTCTCTCTCTCTCTCTCTCTCTCTCTCTCTCTCTCTCTCTCTCTCTCTCTCTCTCTCTCTCTCTCTCTCTCTCTCTCTCCTTTTTCAACTAATTATTGTGTATATGTGTTTGAAAATAACAGAAATAGCGCTATGTAAGTCCACCTTAACTTTATATATTTGAATTTCTCTATCTCTCTATTTCAGTTTTTAGAAAAATGATGTGTGTATATATAAATAGCAATCAGTAGAGGTAAATAAATCAGTTTAAACTGCATTTTATATATATATATATATATATATATATATATATATATATATATATATATATATATATATATATATATATATATATATATATATATATATATATATATACATGTTGATTTTGCACTTGATATCTGATTTCAGCACTAAAGATTCACTGTTCAGAACAATGTCGTAATCTGCTTAACGAATTAGGCGGTTACCATTTAGAACAACGAGGAATTGTGCCTATGAAGGTTTGTTTTCAATACTAAAATTTGAGAGGAACATAAAAAAGCAACATCAATATAATAATAATAATAATAATAATAATAATAATAATAATGAGTGATGATTATCATTACAGATTACAATTTTAGCATATTTGTTTATAATTATTTGTTTTGTTTACTGCAGGGTAAAGGAGATATCCTAACATATTGGTTAGTGGATGATGATAAACTACACAGAAAAAAACGTTTATCTGACACTAGAAATCCACACTTCAGTCCTATTTTATCTGATTGCAATAATTTATCTAATACCCGTAATAGCAGTGCCTATAATATCACCGAAGACCCAAAATTGGAACAAAGTCACAGGAAACACTCTTTAGTGGAAGCTCTAAATGGAAATGTACATAACAAGCCTCGTTCTGGTTCAGTAACATTTTCCAAAATCAAAATTCGAAATGGCGCTGTTGCATCTGGCATACCGTCTCCAAGAGTTTTAAAGCAGATTCAATTTTCTACCGTAGATGAGAAATATCCACAGGACAATGAACATGTTTTGGAGATGTCACCATTGATAATATGAGTATATTTCAAATATTGTAAAAAGACAACGATACCCATGTTTAATGTGTGTTCATCTTATTTTTCTATCCATGCAATATATATGTGATGACGAGCTGCGATGCACTGTTTTTTTCTGAAGTGTTTTATTTAACTATATCATACTATGGAGATGTTTTTATTGTTATATAATTATGCACGATTTCTGTATAAGGCCTATTTTGGATCAGCCTGGGAATACCTATCAGATTAAACGCGCCTCGTTTCTGATTGACCATGGTTACAAGTTGAGTAAGAGAAATGTTGTTTAAATTTGAAAACGAATTAAAATATTAAAACAATTTATGATTACTTTTTAATTTCCCAGTCGTTCTGGTTTTGTGTCGAAAAGGAAAAATATGATCAATAACATATTTTTCTATAGAAAAAATTTTGAAAATTGAAACTAATTGCTTCACTCCATCTTAAATACAACTTCGAACGCTACAATTGATAGGATTTTTGGAAATAAAATTGACGTTACATAAACACCCTTATTTTCATTACAAATGTCTTATAAAAATCGTAAATTACAATCGACATTTTGTCTATCTGTTACCTTGAGGCAACACATTACACCGAGAAATATATTTTTTGCGTTAAATCACACCGTTTCGGCTCTTATTAAGTCCACATTAAAATCAAATTCACACCGAAGATTTATTCCTTTGAGCTGTCGTCTAATTATCAGTAATAATAATGAGAGCTGATTTCATGGATAATCCAAGTACGAACCAATATTTGCAGTGCTTCGGGTGAAATTAGAGCTTTGATACGACAAGGGGATTGATCTCATTTTTCTTCGAAATTAATTGTTTCAACGATCGTAAGATACAGAATCAAAATCTTATGATCCTGGTTGTTGCATACGCATACGCGATGTAAAAGCTAACTCAATTCTGTCAATCGATTATCATATTTGTGTTCAATATAGCTAATGCTTCCAAAAATTATAATTCAGTCAAGAGATTCTTATTTGTGTTTAGTATTGCTAATTATAATTCTGTCAAGATAGTAGGTGACTTCAAAAACATTATTGTCAAAGACAACTGCAGTCACCACTGGTGGATTACTTCAAAATATTACTGTCAAAGACATATGAGTCAGCACGGAGGGTGACTTCAAAAGATTACTGTCGAAGACAGATGCATTTACCACCGGTAGGTGACTTCAAAAGATTATTATCAAAGACAACTGCAGTCGCCACCAGTAGGTGACTGCAAAATATTACTGTCAAAGACATATGAGTCGGCACGGAGGGTGACTTCAAAAGATTACTGTCGAAGACAGATGCATTTACCACCGGTAGGTGACTTCAAAAGATTATTATCAAAGACAACTGCAGTCGCCACCAGTAGGTGACTGCAAAATATTACTGTCAAAGACATATGAGTCAGCACTGAGGGTGACTTCAAAAGATAACTATCAAAGTCAGCTGCATTTACCACCGGTAGGTGACTTCAAAATATTACTGTCAAAGACGGCTGACTCACATCCGGTGGGTGACTTCAAAGGTCATTGTCAAAGGAAGCTGCAGTCGGTGGCTGACTTCAAAAGATTATTGTCAAAGGCAGCTGCAGTCGGATGGTGACTTCAAAAGATCATTGTCAAAGGAAGCTGCAGTCGGTGGCTGACTTCAAAAGATCATTGTCAAAGGCAGCTGCAGTCGGATGGTGACTTCAAAAGACCATTGTCAAAGGCAGCTGCAGTCACCACCGGTGGGTGACTTCAAAAGATTATTGTCAAAGGCAGCTGCAGTCGGATGGTGACTTCAAAAAATTATTGGGGTGGGTGACTTCTGCAGTCAACACCAGTGGGTGACTTCAAAAGATTATTGTTAAAGAGCTGCAGTCGGTGGGAGACTTCAAAGGATTACTGTCTAGGACCGCTGCAGACACCACCGTTGTATGACTTCAAAAGATTATTGTCAAAAACAGCTGCAGTCATGAACGGTGGGTGACTTCAAAAGAAAGAATTACGCTGCTGAATCGTCGAAAGAATCTTTTTAAATATATTTGGACTACCATTTAAAGGCATAAAAGCTGCTTTAAAGGATTTTTGTTTGTATAAAAAAAATTTCAATATATTCAATAGTTTCTAAAATGAAATAAAAAATGGGCGAGTAAATATTGGATTCTTGCATGGATTATAAAGGAGTATAAATCGTTGGCGTCTTTCATTTCATTCTAGGCAATATATGCGTGATATGTTAAAACAAAGTTTTAAATATTTTTTTCGGTTTTATCCTGGAATATATATTTATCAAAATGAAAGCCTGTATGCCTTTAAAAGGATCGGAAAGACATCACTTTCCATGTTTATTTCGATACACAATACGATTCATCACGCTACATTTGATGACACAATTTGACTCCCACTGATATTCAGACTGTGTCCCATGACATAAATGAATACATCCACGTAATATCGGAGTCAGATATCTTAATGGGGCATTAGCTTTGTTTACCAAAGATTATTTCAATGTTTCTACTTTTATGACTTTTACTTGATGCATAATACCATTTAAATGCTATGCACAGCATAAAAATATATATTCCTATATATTTGTAAAAATGTGGTCAGGTACATTGTGATATGCATATACAAATAATCAATTCCAAGTGAGTAATTGCCAAATTGGGTTTCTCGAGAAATTTTCACAAAATATTTAGGAATTTAAGAATTTTTATGCCCTGGTATATCTCTTTTTTGTTATTGTATATCAATCTAAGTAGGAAAAAAGGAAAGAATTTGAAAAAAATCACAGCTAATGCCTCTTTAAACTATTAATGAAAAACAACCATATTTTTCCGTCCGTCATTCGTTGACTTCTTGAGATTAGTGACTTTCAAAACGCTTGAGGAATTTAAACCTGACAGGAAATAAGATTGTGTCAAAGGGCTCTTATGATTGGCAAAACCTTTTGAAACCTCAACACTCTTTAATCGTTGTTTAATTCATTTGATCCTGGGTGTTTGATAAATACAGAAAATTGATTTCGACATACTATGTCAACAAACTTCAACACAATATAAGTACACAATAGAAAAGTAAGTCAAATGTATCGAATTAATCTTGTTTTGGAATTTTAAACACCAGTATCCCCTCTCTCTCGTTTTATTATTATTTATCCCAAACCGGTGAACCCTTAATACTGGTTTGGGACATCAATTAATACTCTTATATTGTTAATTTGTTTTCAATGTGCATGTGTGCCATTCAAAACATCATTTCATGTGCAATATAATCTACTAAAAAAAATTGACTTATTTTTGCTAGAACTTTTATTAAGTAGAACAATACACTTCCGAGGCTTACATTTGTAAGGCAAACAGTACGAGATAAAAATACGAAATGACAAACAAACTTCTGTTTCATTGTTCTATTGTATCATCTTCACTCTTACACATAAAGTAAAATTGATTTCTATTAATACACACATTTCAAATGATTTATATTATTTTGAAAATTTTTAACCAGAGTCTTTTAAATTGCATCATTGAATTTAGTTCATTATAAAAATAAACATTATATTTCTTCTGCATATTCTGTGGTTCATATATAAAAATCACAGATACCAAAGTATAAATCCCCGGGATGTTCAAGATATAATATACATATCTGGTAAACACTGGACAAACACAGATCTCTGGAAATCTAGTTGCCATTAGGAATGTTCTACGGCGAGTCACATCTCTTTGTTGAATTCTGTGGTTCCTATTAAGAATACATTTGCTGTATTTCGCTAAAGTTTTCATGAAGGATGTTCTACGCTACTCAAGTTACATCTCTTTGTTGGATACTGCTATTCCTATGGAAGGATATATTAGATGCATCTCGCTTAAGTTGTTAATAGGAATTTTCTACAGCGAGTTACACCTCTTTGTTGGATTCATCGGCATATTAAGTGGGCATTTAAACACCCTCGAAAACTCTTGGAAATTCGACAATGTTGCCTTTAATCTGAAATAGATAAAGTCAACCGTGTCAGTACAGCTTATGTATTAAAAAATTCAGTTAATTGATCTATAATTCTGTATTTTGTTTAATATTAAAAAAAAAAAATCACATGCAGTAGACAAATATCTCTTGAGGAAAGCATTAATTGAATTATCTAACTATACATGTTTTAAAATAATGCAAACAGAATTGTATCGAAGGTTTTTCGAGTTGCCTCTCTTTCAGCGAAACAAACAACATATATCTAGTTGATTCTACTGCTTGTTTAAACTTACACGTGTTACAAATAGCTTTTTAACTGGAATATCAGATAGAGTTTGCTATTATCTAGACATTGATAAAAATCAGAAATAGTGTTGCATGTCTGTAAAAAGATTATAATTTCACTGTAGACATTGTCATAGCGTATTTTATCCACATTTTTAGTTTTTATTTCAATTTGATACGAAAAGTTGGGACAGTTTTGTAACCAAACTACAAAATGTTGGACGTTGACGATGCTGCTGTTACTAGGTGTATTCATGGAGCGCCTTGGTTTGAACGTAAGTTGTAAAACGAAAACAACAAAATAAACAAAATTAAAACCATCGAAAGTTTCTGATTACGTAAGCGAAATCACGTATATCGTTCATACAACAGACTCAACATACATGATGTCATTTTTTCTTCTCTTGTACCTTACGTTAACAATAAATTGGGTCTTCATTACATTCGCAGCAAAAATTATTCTATTCCTTTTACACTTCTTAATAAACTTTTTTCAGGAAGTAAGAATGAAGTCCTACACGGATTATTCAACCCCAGAATACATACTGAACTCCGTTATAATGGACATTGCTTATCACAGACTGTTCAAGCCTACATGCATTACAAACGACGACTTTTCTGAACAGAAACGTCTTTTCCTTAAATTTAAATTTACAAATAAAGTTATTGGCGCTTTAAACATTGGCAATGATCTTAATCACGAAAAAGTTCAGTCTTTTGTTCCGCCATATTTTGAATTGAAGACCACGCCTTGCATTTCATGTAACTACACATCTAGCATCGCACCCAAGCTACTCAACTAATAACGGATTTTGCAGTGCCTAGACATCAACCATTTTCTACGCAACACCGTCACATGTTCACATGCATCATCTCCCTTCTAATATAATCCTATCGGGCATGTCATTACCGGCGACGTTTTATTGTTGAAAATTAAAACCTTAAAAATCTTATTTGAAGAGGTCCTAAATACCGCGAAGCCCGTTCCTTTAATTGCGTTCCTTTAATTGGCGAGGGTATTTCCGTTTAGTTATGAATCCTGACGAAAATGTCAGACGATGGGCCAAATATGAAGACGTGGAACCAGACACTTTGTTTGAATGGCTGAAAGCTATACGATGGTTGATAAAATCTCGTATTCGAAAACGTTAAGGAAATATGAAAAACCGTTATCTGTATTGAGTGACCCAGAAGTAGTAACCGAGCTGGATAGATTACATGACCAATATGTACTGGTCCCAACAGACAAAACCTAAAAAAATATAGTTTTTATTTGTAAGGCACATTACTATGATTGTTTATTAGAAGAACTAGGGTTTAATACAAATTCCGGTAATCCTACATACACACGTAGCTCGCTGTTAAAGGACGAGATTCTTAGAAATCACGTTCTTTTGATGTACCTACAACCGATACTGATTTTGAGCTACCATATTTATATTGGATACATAAACTTCATAAAAACCCATATAAGCAGAGGTACATACCAAGATCTAGCAAATGTTCTACCAAACTTCAGTAATATTGTACAGTTACTTATTCCAGAAGCAGTGTATATCAGCTGTGTATACTTAAACATTCTAAACATTTTTTTTTTAAATTTTGAAGGCACACAGTTTTTCTCAAATTTACAGTATCAAAACATACGACTTCTCTACTCTTTACACGAAAATTTCACATAATAATTTAAAAGAGAGACTTTTCAGCATCATAAACAACTGGTTTTTTTTCACCAAAGGTGGTACCCAAAAGTTTAAATCTAGTGACTGGCTATCATGATACGTATTTTGTCCTACACCACTCTGATTCAACACATAAATACACTGAAGTTGATATAAAACATGCTGGAATTTCTAATAGACAATATATTTGTAATGTTCGGCGAAGTGGTCTTTCAACAAACTGTCGGCATTCCTATGGGAACCAGTTTTGTCTCTTTATTGACTGACCTGTTCCTTTATTCATAGGAAACAGACTTCATCGAGAAACTGCTGAATCAAAAGAAGACAAAGATAGCAGTATCCATTAATTTGACATTTAGATACATCGACAACGTTTTCATACATATGTCAATGCGATATATCCCAGTGAACTAGAAATTAAAGATACAACAAAATCAAGCACACACGCTTCATTCTTAGACATTTTACTTACTATAGACACAGACGGGGAATTGGCAACTAAGCTGTACGACAAACGCGACGATTTCGGCTTTTAAACATTTAAGTAGTATTATTCCACTGTGACCCGTATATGGAGTTTATATTTCACAAATGATCCGATATGCCAGGCCGAGTTCAATATATGAACATTTCATATACAGATGTAAACTTCTCACTGACAAGTTATTGACACGGATAGCGAAAATCGCGATTGATGTCAACATTCCGCAAATTTTACGGTCGGTATAATAGTCTTGTTTGCGATTACTCTGTTTCACTAAGTGAAAAGTTGAGTTGCCTTTTCGTTGGCGGTTGTTGATACGTCTGTACCAATTGTGACGAGAGCTCATTCCTCAAGTATTTCATTTTTGTTCAAAGGAAGAGAGACGATATTATTTTTTTAAACGGCATTATTGTTTGTGTCATTTTTTATGAAGTTTAACGTTTTAGTGACGTAATATATTTAAAATTGTGAAATGACATTTTACCAACACAATAAGGGTCTAATTTGTTTATCCGTTCACCACCTTATATTTCGTTGAAAATGTTATTACTTCCACTTCCTATATTACATACGTGGCGAAATAAAATACACAGTCAGAATGAACCCGACTTTACGTTGGAATGCAGTGAAACTTCTATATAAAGACCCTCTTAGGGACACAACAAAACCAGTCTTTATGGGGGAGGTGGTCTTTATACAGAGGTTGCTTTGTACACAAGTGGTACTATTGCTGACAGGGAAATATGGTCTTTATGACCAGGTGGTCTTTCTACACAGCTGGTCGCTAAAGCAGGATATATTGTATTTAGCTTTCAGAGAGAAAACTGTATGGCACGATTGACTGTCCTTCTGTTTGAAATCTCAATCCTCTGAACGCCGGGATTTTGAAAAACATAACACATCATACGAAGCTTAACTAACTAAAATGAAGGCTATTTTACTTAAAGGGATATTAGCTATGTTAACCCCAAAAATTATTTCGATTTTGTCTACTTATACTATTTGTACTTGATGTACAAACACAGGCAAAAACATCTTATATTGCTATATATTTTGTGAAAATAAGGTCAGGTATAATGTGATATTCATATAAAACAGTAAGGACGAGTTTTTTAATTTCAAGTAAAAAAAAGTGCTAAACTTGGGTTCCTTATGCAATTTTCACAATATATATATAGGAATTGATTATACAGGAATTTTCATGCCTGTGTATATCTCTATTTTGTAATTGTATATCAATTTAAGAAGTAAAAAATGAGAAACAAAATTTTGAAAAATAACACAGCTAATTCCCCTTTAAGACCATAATATTGAGGGTACATTGCATATTGCATTTCACTAATACTGCAGATAACGCTTAGTACAGGAATCTTATCAATTTTTTTATCATAATTGCCGGGAAATTGAAACAAATTTATAAGGTACAGGTATATAAAGGTTTGAATACCTACCTTATTTGCCTCGGTAAATGAGCTCCGCTGTTTCGGTCAATATAATACTTCTGTATCCCACGTGTATTAATGCTCTCACAAAACGTCTAAAATTAAAAAATATTTTTTTCAGTGGGTCAGTGTTAGAAAAAAATAAATGCTTGACATTGATAACCTCAATCAATTATGTTGCGCGATCTTACGGTTGACTTATAAAATATAATTTCTTAACTTATAAGCTTGACCTATGAAATATAAAATCTTAAACATGATATTGGTAACTTCAATCAATTATTATGCTCGATCTTAAGTTTGACTTTTGAAAAAAAAAACGATATATTCCTATGATTTAATTAATATTATAAAATCAAAACTGGTTTAGTGTTTTTTAAAGTCTGATTCAAAGAGATTAGATGTTTTATTATTCAGTATTTCAATTATTTGTAAGCTTTTGTCTCTAACATTTCTGAAACATTAATTTTCTTTAACCACTAGAAGATCTAATGAGCTGTATTTAGTAATAAAAATATGTTTGCCTTACCTGACTGTATACAATGAAAAATAACTGCTCATCAGTAACATTCAGTGACGGTAAACAAATACTTGACGGCAAGATGTTGTATCTTTTGAATGCCTGAAATATTGAACAGAGTGTTTTACATACATACATACATACATACATACATACATACATACATACATACATACATACATACATACATACATACATACATACATACACACACATACAAACATACAAACATACATACATACATACATACATACATACATACATACATACATACATACATACATACATGCACAAACACGTATATGTATACATACATTAGAAGACGTCGGAAGGTAATGGAAAATACATACATTAAAAGCCATTGTCATCGCAAGGTTGTCTCTAAAATTTTCTGCTTTTGACAAATCGCCACGTGCCTTTGAAAAGAATAAAAATACATTATTTTACCTTTTTGCTTGAGGTCTGTTTGATAATTACAATATATTTCCACTGCCCCTTGGCTTTACAATTCATGACACGGGTATACATATCACATAGGTAAAATAACATCGGCAAAAGTGTCTTGTCGAGGCTATGTTATATTCATTTATATCATTTATCACAAGTTGGAAGCGTATTTACTTAATTATCCGGTGTCTTTAATTTCTGGTTAGTTCGGATATATCGCAGTCATGAATATTGTTTGGGGAATTTTCAAAGACAGAATCCTTAAGAAAGAAGAGACTTTTTCAATGTCACAATATATATTTGAAGTCAATGCAAACAATATTATATTTGGTATGTACAATAACAAAGTAGGTGCACTTATAAGAGTACGTCCATATTCACAAAGAAATTTAGACTTACATAATTTAAAAGTGAAATTTCTGCGTTAGTCTAAGACAACTCAGATCAATCTTTAGTATAATTTTATTGTCGTAACCATCGCACGAGTCTATTTACACGATCGTTATACATATCCGAAAAATCTATTTACACAACCATCGTGTATATACATCTAGGCCTATTGCAGAGTGAGTCTATAACAACGAAGATTGTGCACAAATTCTGAAAAATTCCTTATTAGTCTATTATCATGATCATCATGTTGTCCTCGTCAATTTGTGGTTTTTCACAGAGAAATTGTCAATTTTTAGTGCGTGCAAATAAAATTTTTCAATCTAGTCGTCACGTGTCTATACATAATAATCAAAAACGTCAAAATACAGGTTTACAGGTGGTGTCGAAATAATTATTGCTTCGTTGTACGAAAGGCGTTAATGTATAGATAAAGATCGAAGTAAGCAAAATATGACAACTAGATTATTCGGTTGAGGTAAAACAACTAGATTCTGGCATGACGTCACTTCAGTGGTATTAGACTTACGACCTCTTTCTTTTCTTACACTTAAGTGTGCTCGCGGACATAGGATTATCTTTCTGAATATGTCTTAAGTGGAGACGGAAGAGTACGACTAAGTCTTTGACTGTGCACTAAGGGCGGGTGTGACCGGTCAACAAGTGGCACCTGATTCCAACTCTTGATTTCCAGATGTCCGTGTTTGTCAAATTTTGACCGGATTTGTTTCTATATTCTCGACATCCTAAAGATTTACACGTTGGCATCTGTAGTTTTTTTTATATAAGAATAGAATGATCAAAGATAACATAACATATATTAAAAAGAAATTTGTACATTTCAAAAATTCAACTAGCGAGAACTTTCAAATACATGTATATACACCCAGTATACACATGCATTATCTGTGCTGCCTTTCTCTTCAACATTTTTGGACACTAATTTCCTGAGCATCCCATTGCTAATAACTACGAAATTATGAACGATAAGAAGTAAAATTTGAATTTGTAATGTATACTTTGAGTTTTTATGCTGGTATTGTTAACATCAGGACCCTGCGATTCCATATATGTGAATATTCTGGTTAAGTAATATCTTCTATCTATATTACGTCAATTGATACAAATATTGTTTAGCTTTGAAGTAACTCTTAATATGATATAAGTGAACATGTTAATGGTTACTTTGTATTTCCGTCCATCAGTTCCGGTTATGAAATAGTCGTCGAACAAATCCACCAAACATTGAAAGTGGTGTGCAAACGTAAAAACAACCTCCTGATCAATAATTCCATTCATAAAGTGAGATAATAAAGCTGGAAATAAATATACAAATAAACATTACTTCTATGTTTAACATCTATTCCTCGCTTATCAAGATCAGTAAGTTTTGTATTGTTCAAATCATTGTCAGCAATTTATATATTATCATGATTAATAAAATATATTATGCACTACATCATCAGTAATTTTTGTTTGGAATTAATATATGGTCAGTAATTTCTATAGTAACAACTGTTGAACATAATATCTTCTATTGAGTTCGAATGCAAAAATATCCCTAAATAATATTTTTATTTCTAAAGATCTGACAAAATTTATCTATTGACCGATGACAGGCTTTATAATTTGTTACCATGGCAACCAATGCTCCCGTTACATTTACCATTGAACACAGTAGCTACTGATGTTATTGTATAACACACTATGCTAAGGTTCCGGGGTAGTCTCAACTATGTGATAAGGAACAAAAAGGCAGCAATTCAATTCTGCACTACAATACATTTGCCGAGTATGCCAAAGAATTGAATCATGAAACAATCATTATCTACTTATATAGAAACGAAGTAAGCAATTCATTTTCCATGGGAAAATCTATAGAGAAAATCCAATCTTCTATTGCTTTAACCTTAAGTATAAAAATGCACGTACCGTCAATGTCGAAAACCTTAGCTAAGGCTTGCGAAACAAAGGAACCCAAAGATCCGTACAGGAGCGCATTTGATGATGGGAAATCATACCAGACAGGTGTCTGCATACCTCTGGATGAGAATACTGTGATAAAAATACAATGTTAATCAGGGATCTCCATGGATAATAATTTAACGATGGAGCAACATTCGATTCGACTTGAACACCCCCTCATTTCCACCTGCACCCGGCCGAAAAAATATGAGTCACGACTTTTATGGTTGCATTTGAAATTATTTAATTATTTATGCTCTGACATCTGTTAAAAATTGAATTTGATCTATTCCTTCAACAAAAATATTACAATTGATATAATGAATGTATAATATTAATGAAATATAAAATATAAAATAAATTATGATTTTATTGATAAAATCATTACACTTTAATTAATCACTATATGATTAAAACATGTATGTAGATTAGCTGAGGGTAAAAGAGCATTTTGTACTGTTGATGACACAGACCTGTACAACATGCATACTGACATTAATCTTATGTATATTTATCTTTCAATGAAATAATTTCAGTTTAAAAACTTTTAAATAAATCAAATCATGGAATTAAAATGCAAATAAAATTCATGGACATTTTTTTTAATTTGTGTTAAGAGGAATAATTTTATTAAATCTTTACATCTTTCATCGATCGGGTTTGGTGTTGGTCTGTTCATCAAACTTGGTGGAAATGAAATATGGCCGAACGCACATTGCATTTCAGTTGTGGTTAATCAATTTCAGTGATAAATTATTGAATATACTTTTAATATTGTTTGTTTTTTCTTCTCTCTATTACGGCATTAATACAAAAAATTAATGTTTGGCAATACATTTATAAATTAAAACAAATAAGCTTGTATGAAAGTGAATAACCACGAAAACGATAACAAATTTGTTTAGGCTACACTACAGTACATTGTGTATTAGGATGGCGATTGTTGATTTAACATTGGCGCAGACAATTTAACATTGGCGCAGCGCCATCATAAAACAGGTCATGGAGATCCCTGTGTTAATTACATAAACTGAATTGATGAAAATATTAGAAAAAGATAAAACTGTATTAAAACAGCAATTATATTTCCCACAGAAACAACATCACCATAAAGTATAATGATATCATATATAAACTGTTTCTATGCTACAATACTATCCAGATTAGTGTTATATAATTGTGATATAATTAAAATGTTGTCCCCTTCGTGTCGTCAAATTTATTTGCCTATTTTTTTCTAAAACGTTTATATCTGCTTTAAAAATAGAACCGTAATATCTTAATAAAAAAATTGAAATTTGTTTTAAATATATATTTGTTAGTAGTGTGCATTATTGATTGAATTTCCGTAACCTCGCACCATAAATATATATATATATATATATATATATATATATTATATATATATATATATATATATATATATATATATATATATATATATATATATATATATATATATATATATCACTAAAGTAACTAAAGTCAAGAAAGTATTGTCTCTGTTTGATTTTTATCTGAATTAAAGTATTTCTATTACTTGTACGCAAATATTTAGTTGAAAATATCCCACTTACTTATATTCATATTCCAGTCTTCTAAAATAGAGAGTTCTTCTTTAAATCCTA
The DNA here is from genome assembly GCA_030159075.1 of Atrina japonica. Taxonomy (NCBI): domain Eukaryota; kingdom Metazoa; phylum Mollusca; class Bivalvia; order Pterioida; family Pinnidae; genus Atrina; species Atrina japonica. Next base: position 1,205,298 of record BROG01000130.1, on the reverse strand, counting down.
TATTAGATTGCAATCCTTTCATTTCTAACTGGCTTTTTAATTTTAATGCTTCTAATATTATCGCAGAAAAATTATTTCTGTCCTGAAGTGATCCAAAAGCTATAAGTTCGTTATCTTTTAGTGTCTCGGTATCCAACGTTACCGTCACATCTCTCGTGTGATTCATGAGAGCAAATCGCTGTTGAAACGGAATCCAGTAAAGATCGTTTATGATTTTTATCAGCTCAAATTTCAATGTTTCAAATATAGATGCAATACTTATTTTGAAGCTATTCACTTCCGGGTAGATAAGTATTGACGACAACGGTAATACTGATTGTACTATCTGTAAACATGTTGATTCTGAGTCCATCGGGTACGTTGTGTCATAGTATTTGTCATCATGAAAACGAGGCATATGCCCCTGAAACACAGTACTTAAATCAGTGTTTAACAGCATGTGGAATTGTATGTACGCTATAATGGCATCATCGTTGGTTTCATAGAGAACGTCTGTCACTTCAAATGACAGTTTTACAAAACATAGCTCAAAATCATCAGTTACATTTTTCTGTAATACAATACTGAAGAATAATTTCCAGTTAAGTTTGTATCCTGAATATGAATTTTGGAGAGATGATATTTTAGATTTGTGTTTGCAGTTTTTCACATCATCAGACAAATTGGTACCTCTCTCGTAATACCATGCCTGGAACAAAACGAATGATATTCTGAAATAGAGGTTCCTTGTTGATAATGAAACAAATATTATATTTTTATTATCATATTTTATTTGTTTACAATTTCGTAAACCAAAACTTGCTACTTTAAAATCACAAAAGCGAAATATTACGGAAGTGAAATGTCAGGAAAGATAACTTTATTCATACATACTCCTTTCGAACATATTGTTTATATCTTACAAAATCTTCAACGAAATAAAAATGTATTTTTCTGTTTTCCAAAAATTAAGTTCTTATGGCTACCATTAATCCTATACAATCTGGGTTTTCTACAGATTGTGAATTATCCAAGCAAACATTTAGAATTATAAATACGACCCAGATACTCACTCGATTTAATCTAAATTCCAAGTTGACCGCATCATGGATACGTGACAAAAGATTATCCACAGCAGAAGTAGAGTTTTTATTATAAAGAAGAGCAAGAAGAGCTTCCTTGTAAAACTTCTGATATGCGATCATTTTCTGTAAAAAGAAAACAAACAAAAAAAAGCAATAAACACATTTCAGACACATTGTATGATTTTGTTATTTTGTATGATATACACCATTTAATGAACTCATTTGAAACTCACATATCCAGTGTTCTACCGTAACAGTGCAAAATATATTAAGTGACGTTGAGCAAATTTAACGTTCCAAAAGATATTTAAAAGATACAAAGCACGATTAATATAATAGTAGACTGCGTCAAAGGGCAAATTATATCTCTTTGGTATTATATTTCAAATATTTATTACCCACAGGAAATTTTGGCTCCGAGACAACAAACCTTATGGTAAAGGATTTATAGGTGGAAGTTCCAAAATTGAAATTCCGTGCAGGTTTACTGTGTAAATTTAATGTTTTGCAATGCTATTTTTTAAACTTTTTTATTGATCCGAAAATCAGTATTGGATGCTAAATGAATACATGTTCTGGATAAGGTGAACATTTGTGTAATGTACATAACTAAGTTCTTAATTTTTGCTACTGCATCGAACATATGAAATTATTTTACTTTCAGCAAATAAAATATTGGAATTATTTGATTTTATTATGATGCTTTAAGATAAATACTACCAAACTTAGATAAAACATTGTGATGGCTATGGTATAAAGCCTCTTTCAACGTATTAAGGACATTTTATGTATAGCAGGCGTGATAATGAAAACACTAGACTTGTTATCAAAGATGTGTAACTGAGTAAAGGGTGCTTAAAACGCAGAGTAAGAATAATTTAATTTACATAAATGTACATATAGTTGTTCAAAATTGTAAAAAGTTCAAAGTATATGAAAAATATCAAATGTTAAAGAGCTTAGAATATTGCTTCTATGAGCCAAATCTAAATCATACCTTTTCATACATAAAGCTGTTTTGGTCAATGTAAGAAATATTTATTCATAATAACAGTGGCCATTTTGGATGAACGGTAGAACTGAAGGGACATAATTTTAAAGACGTATACGGAACGATTAAATAGGTCCAATAGATTATTAAAAGTTTTATGAAATAATTCAAAATTATTCATGACTAATTTGGTCAAAATTCCAAAGGTTAATGGTGTATTAAAAAGTATGTTACGTATGTTGAAAGTTCATGTTATTACTTTTAAGACTCAAATTTGAAACAAATTTTTAATAAATTAAGCAATTTTTGTCAAAATTTTCCAGAAAGCAGAACTGAAACTCTTTGTATACAAAGTCATATATACTCACCTGATCATTTCGTAAGTCTCGGAAATAAAAATCTTCTGGCATTAGATACCGAAAATTTGATATCATATAATTCTTACTCCTCAGTGTTTCTACCAAACCGTCGTTGAATTTGTTGAAAACCTGTTATGATATTTATCATCATATATAAGATTTAACAACATTTTAGTAACCATGTGCATATGTTTTAATTACATTTCAGGTTACTTTCAATACAGTGCACCAGCATTTTTTCTTAGAAAATACATGTTATTCCCAAGCTTACAAAAGCCTGAATAAATCATGATATAATATTTCAATACATGCACAATGAAAACATTGCACATTTCGTCATATCTCATACCATTTTATCACACGTGAATAGTGATGTATTTATATGTTGTTATAACTGTTATAACACAAAACTACATATGTACATCAATTTTCTATGCGACAGTATCGTACCCTTACTTCCCCTCAGTAGCAATTTACTCTCAAGGTAAGTGTCCAATAACATACGTATGTTTGTGTAATTAACTCTTTTCCAACACCTTCTCAACTTCAAATACTGCCGTGATGGTTTTTATCAGTAAAGCTCACGTGGAACGACAGAGCTTCTAAAGTCCAACTTTTCAGTAGGGTGTCAGTATACAGCAAGAGAATGATACGAAATCTTTACAGACTTATAGTATGCAATATCATTTATATCTGGCAGAGAAGTTAAATCAGTCATACATAAAGTCCAATACTCTTAAATCTAAATGCTATAACAACAACGTACATCCATTGTCATTAGAAGATGTACAAAGGACTTTATATCACACAAGAGGTCGCAACATGGGGTCGTATCAGGTCAAAAACAAATCAAATAAAGAACAATATGTGTTTCTATTTACCTTTACAAAACAAGACGAATATTAATACACATTCTTTTAATATTTAGAATCATAGAAACCTCAGATACCAAAGCATAAATCAATAGAATGTCCAGGACAAAGATACAAATCCGGTAAAAATGGACAAACACGGACCTCTGGAAACCAAGAGGTGGGATCAGGTGCCATGAAGGAGTAAGCATCCCCTGTCGACCGGTCACACCCGCCGTGAGTCCACAGTCAAGTCCAGTGAAACACGTGAGGAGTGTATCCTCGTCACAATTGGTACAGACGTCTCAACAACCGCCAACGAAAAGGCAATTCAACATTTCACTTAGTGAAACAGAGTAGTCGCAAACAAGACTATTATACCGACCGTAAAATTTGCGGAAGGTTGACATTAAACGCGGTTTTCGATATCCCTGTGTCAATAATTTGTCAGTGAGTAGATTACCTCTGTATATGAAATCTTCATATGTTGTGCACGCCCTGGCATATCGGATCATTTGTGAAATATAAACTCCATATGCATTTGAAACTTATTTTAAAAAGATCACTTCGCGAATTTGAGCACAGTATGAGCCGAAAACCACGTGTGTTATATATTCGTGCAACAACCATGAAGACGATTTACTCACTCCAGCTAGGGAACACAATGAATGAATGAACCGCTTAACTCATTTGCATATTACACTACCACAAGAGACGTAAAACATCAATATTATCATGATTGCACAACGTTAAAAGTAATTGATAAGTAAGAGATATAACATTACTCACAACAGACATTAGATTAACTTATAGCAGATATTTGAGCAACTTCTATAAACCAATATATTTAGCAAAGTGATATTTGTTTAGAAATTCTAAACTCCAACAATTACATATTAAAGTGTGATTTTAAAATATCTAAGTCTTGATTTTAAAGTTTGTTGATGATATCCAAATATATTTGCAAATTCTCCATCATTGTAATGTGCCATTAACCTCCTACTGAAAATATGCTTTGACTTTGTAGAGGCTGTACAGTGACATAACTGTAAATGTTATTTTACTTTGTAGTGGCTGGACGGTGACATAACTGTAAATGTTATTTGACTTTGTAGAGGCTGTACTATGACATAACTGTAAATATTATTTGACTTTGTAGAGGCTGTACAGTGACATAACTGTAAATGTTATTTTACTTTGTAGTGGCTGGACGGTGACATAACTGTAAATGTTATTTGACTTTGTAGAGGCTGTACTGTGACATAACTGTAAATATTATTTGACTTTGTAAAGGCTGTACAGTGACATAACTGTAAATGTTATTTTACTTTGTAGAGGCTGTACAGTGACATAACTGTAAATGTTATTTTACTTTGTAGAGGCTGTACAGGGACATAACTGTAAATGTTATTTGACTTTGTAGTGGCTGGACGGTGACATAACTGTAAATGTTATTTGACTTTGTAGAGGCTGTACTGTGACATAACTATAAATGTTATTTGACTTTGTAGAGGCTGTACAGAGACATAACTAAATGTTATTTGACTTTTTAGAGGCTGTACGGAGACATAACTGTAAATGTTATTTTACTTTGTAGAGGCTGTACTGTGACATAACTGTAAATGTTATTTTACTTTGTAGAGGCTGTACAGTGACATAACTGTAAATGTTATTCTACTTTGTAGAGGCTGTACAGTGACATAACTGTAAATGTTATTTTACTTTGTAGAGGCTGTACAGTGACATAACTGTAAATGTTATTTTACTTTGTAGAGGCTGTACAGGGACATAACTGTAAATGTTATTTGACTTTGCAGTGGCTGGACGGTGACATAACTGTAAATGTTATTTCACTTTGTAGAGGATGTATGGTAACATAACTGTAAATGTTATTTCACTTTGTAGAGGATGTATGGTAATATAACTGTAAATGTTATTTCACTTTGTAGAGGATGTACGGTAATATAACTGGGTTGTCACCATGTCTTTATGATGTACAAGTACTACCGAGGAAGTTTCAGATGTATTCACTCATCATAAAAATGCTGTACATGTGTAGCTATGTTTTCGATATACCTATTCTGGCGGCTATCCGTATATTTATTTAGATACTTAAATACTTGGTCGATTCGAAAGGAAAAAAACGTTTTAATGACAAATGAAAACATAATGCAAAAGTGTTTAAAAATAATTAGATTGGTACTCAACCTTGCATTGTTGTGATTTATAAGTAGGTTCACTATTTCATTACTAATGCAAGTAAAACTTTTCGTCATTGTGCTGTTCTACTTATAAACATATAAGAGTACGTGCTATATCATAATTAACTCGTGTCAATCTGTCCGTACGCAGTCTGACATTGAAATGGATTATTTCCAAATGGTTGACAAAATCCAATTTCTTAATAAATCGGGTTCATCAAATTAAGTTTGCTTTTATATTTAAAGCTTTTAAAGATAAGATTTGTGTAGTATCTAATTTGGCATTTGACATTTGTTTATACTGTCCACTAAACATTGACGAATTGGTTGAAATATTTGCTGTCAGAAAAATCTTAAAATAGAACATACTTCCGCACAGATTGTTCGATTACCTCTACAAGAGAAAGAAAGTTACAAACGAGTGGTATTGAATTTGAAAACAAGAAAATACAACCTCTAAATTGTGTCATATTATTGTTATATTATAAATAAATAAATAGATAGATAAATAAATAAATATATATATATATATATATATATATATTTATATATATATATATATATATATATATATATATATATATATATATATATATATATATATATATATATATATATATATGGGGGGCGAGTGGGTGCGTGTGCGTGTATTTTAAAAAAAAATTGTAGAACATTAGGTTTTTCTATATTGTGATGTTCTAAGCTTTTCTTAGCACATTCATCGCTGTACCAAGAAAACCAACATTATAGATAGATAGATAGATAGATAGATAGATAGATAGATAGATAGATAGATAGATAGATAGATAGATAGATAGATAGATAGATAGATAGATAGATAGATAGATAGATAGATAGATAGATAGATAGAAATCTTACCAAAACTTTCCCATTTCTCAAAACTATAACTTTGAAAAAAGGCGATGCCCCATAATCTCTGACGGAATAGCCCACTAATGACGTTATGCGGTCTATTGCATTTTCCTTTTCCAATCTGTGGTCCAGTTTAACAATAATATCTTGGACTAAAATAGATGAGGATTTTAAAAATGTTTAAACATCTTAAATACACAGTATATATAAATTTAATTCCTGCTTTTATTGACAATATCGATGAAAACATTAACTATAAAAGTTGGTATAACAAAAACAGAACGCATCGAAGAAAATGACATAAGTGAATTATAAGATTTCATTATTGTTTTATGCGGTAAGTCAATAGTAGGTATAAAAACTGTTTTATCAACAAAATCTTTATATTGAAAAGTTAATGACAAATCTGAACTAGCTGTTCAGTAATTTGCTAATTCTAATGCAATTCACCAAATTGTATTTTGTTGTGTCGTTTTATCTACGTCAGCACAGTAACGAACTACGTCATACGATTTCGTCATACAGTGATCTTTCGGGTCGTGCATCAAAACCTGACAAATATTTAAAAATATTATCGACAACGCTCACATATAAATGTTAAACACGAATGCCGATCATACTTTAAAGATAATGTTTGTCATCTTTACCTTTACTCCTTACCAAGATACTAACAGCCGTTAAAAAGAAACTCCAGCAATACTGTATAGTTGCTTATTCCATGAAGCGGTATAAATCAGATTTGGATGCTTAAAAATTCTGAACAACTTTTAAAAAAATTGAAGGCACACATTTTGTTCTCAAATTCACAGTATCAAAACATTCGACTTCAGATTAAGCTATACGTCAAACGCCACGATTTGGGCTTTCCCGTCGTATATTTTCCACAAAAGTAGTAATATCACACAATCAACCAGATATGGAGTTTATATTTTACAAATTATCCGATATGCCAGTCCGTGCTCGACATATGAACATTTCATATACAGAGGTAAACTATTTACTGACAAATTATTGCCACGGGGATAATATCGCCTCGTTTGTGATTACTTTGTTTCACTAAGTGAAATATTGAGTTGCCTGTTCGATAGCGGTTGTTGAGACGACTGTACCAATTGTGACGAAGATTCGTTCCTCACGTTTTTCATTTGGATTTGACTGTGAACTGCGAGTGTCGACAGGGGATGCTTACTCTTCCATGGCACCTAATCCCACCTCATGATTTTCAGATGTCCATGTTTGCCTTTTTTACCAGATTTGTATCTATATCTTGGACATCCTAACGATTTATACTTTGGTATCTGAGATTTTTTATATCATGAAATCAACAGATTTTGTCTTATCTTGATATCTCCTCCTTTTCAGCCTTTATTGTTGACTTGGCGGAAATGCACTAAGTTTTTTGGTTATTTGACAAATTGTTTTACAGTTTCACTGCATCGTGACATATATTTATTTATTTATTCATTCATTATTTATTCTGATATTAAATTGATATAATCTAGGACCATTTAAAGGAGGTTGAAATAGGACCACAGACATATATATTACTAAACCGTACTTTAATATTATTCAACATTATCTGTTTCACTGCAGTTAATCTAATAATATCGATATACATACATGCAAACAATAAAACTGGTTCCTCTACGACATAAACTAAAGTAGAATTTATTAACAGAAACACCTGAACATTTTAATGAATTTTAGTTTTAGCAGAGTGGTAGATTTGATAGCAACATTTACAAAATGTAGTCCGAAATAATTTTGCAAGAACTTAAGTGAATCTATGAAATAGATTATTGAACAAGAGAAGATATTGAGTGACGTTCATGGTGTAGGATTGTAAGTAAAGTTTCAGTTAAATCAATTGCATGTCTTTTATGGAAAGCAAAGTACTGTAACGGTGTAGTCCTGTCGCAAATTGAATCTGATAGAAATACATGTTGTACTATATATAGCTCAAATGTGTAACTTATTTCAAAAGTGTTAATGGGATTTAGACATAAAGTGTAAATAGGACCACAATGATACAAAACACTGAGTAGAAGGCGTATTGGTAATATTTTCTGCATATAACTAGAAATTTATCAAGAGATCAACTTTTTATATCTATCGAATACAATTATCATACCCTGAATTACCACTGTAATTCATTTTTATTCCTTAATAATGTGTTTTCCTGTAATATTCATCAATATGATTTTATGAAGGGTCGGATAAACAATTCAGATACGAATTTCTATTTGTAATTTCATAGCTTACAAACCCGTCAATATTTTGAACATTTTAATTTCCTTTCTCGTGATAATTCCATCTAATACAAACAAAGATAGACGTTGACTCATCTATAACGGTATGGTGTATTCAACATTTGATAGCACATTACACTGTACTACGAGTTATCAAAATTACCATTGGTGAAAATATGGTATGCCAATGTAAAATAGAAAGAAAGTGAGACTAAGGTAGATAGATAGATAGATAGATAGATAGATAGATAGATAGATCGATAGATAGATAGATAGATAGATAGATGGATGGATGGATGGATGGATGGAAGGACGGACAAACACAAACATACATACAGACAGACAGACTGACAGATAGATAGATAGATAGATAGATAGATAGATAGATAGATAGATAGATATATAGATAGTAGATAGATAGATAGATAGATAGATAGATAGATAGATAGATAGATAGATAGATAGATGGATGGATGGATGAATGGAAGGACGTACAAACACAAACATACATACAGACAGACAGACTGACAGATAGATAGATAGATAGATAGATAGATAGATAGATAGATAGATAGATAGATAGATAGATAGATAGATAGATAGATAGATAGATAGATAGATAGATAGATAGATAGATAGATAGATAGATAGATAGATAGATAGATAGATAGATAGTAGATAGATAGATAGATAGATAGATAGATAGATAGATAGATAGATAGATAGATAGATAGATAGATAAATAGATAGATAGATAAATAGATAGATAGATAGATAGATAGATAGATAGATAGATAGATGGATGGATGGATGGATGAATGGAAGGACGGACAGACACAAACATATATACAGACAGACAGACAGACAGACAGACAGACAGACAGATAGATAGACAGATAGATAGATAGATAGATAGATAGATAGATAGATAGATAGATAGATAGATAGATAGATAGATAGATAGTAGATAGATAGATAGATAGATAGATAGATAGATAGATAGATAATTGTATTTTTTTTTTTATTATTTCCGAAGAAATAAAGGTAACACATACAAATACTTTGCACCTCCGACTGTAGTGATGGACGGCTCATGCACGACTGAAATGCCATTTTTGTAACTCTCACAGGAGGACTGTCTGACTGTGTTATCGGAGTAGAAAGTCTGTCTAAAAAAATTTCAAGAATAAGATGTTCGTTCTTCGGATAAGTTTTCCTGTATATTTTAAAACATGAAAATCAATTTCAAATTTCACATTCAGTTCAGAAATCTAAAGTATATATTCATGATAATTAATATTATTTTGAATAAACATACATAGCAATATTTTCCCTCCGGTGTATTTTCTAGCCGATAACGTGCAGTTTGTAATGCATTACACTTGTATCAAATTATTTACCTATTACAAACGATCTATACTTCTTCTGGAGATTGTCAGGGTTGTCTCTAATTCTAGTTGTATCCCATGACAAGGGAACAGACTTGGAGTATCTCCCACAACTATATTCATATATATCCTGTAATGTAAATTTTGCAGAAAAACAATATATGATATACATATATAACGCAATTTGCGCATCACCAATATATAAGCTTAACGGCTAGAATGTAGGTGAGAAAATTTGCTTTTCCCAATATTCTAAAAGCAATTCGAATCTCTGAATAGATATTTAATTCATTTAGATAGTTTATTAGTTTACTGAGAGATCTTTCTGATTCACTTTCCGTTCAAATCAAATAAGCCATAAATCAAAGTAGTTTTGTCAAAGTGATACCATATTGTTTCTGTGAGGTAATTAGGTTAACCTTGTATTGTTTATTCAAGGCTTTATATCAAAGGTGTAAAATGTTGGCGTCAATCCCTTCCTTTACCAAATCAATATAGAATGTCTTGTCAAATAAATGTAGTTATCCTTTGTGTGTTACTCTCAAACATTGAAATTAAGTGTTGACAAGTCTGGTGAGAAAACCAATTTATTCTTGAATTCCATATTGACCACCATTACATGACATTGCAACCTCTGAGACCAATAAAGGTGGCCATGATGTGTTCAATGTGTAAAGGGTAATTACCATACATGGGTCCACTGTTGTGTTCATTCTTGATAAAATTTCAGCAGCAAGCTGGACATATTCTTGGGTGTGACATTCCTAAAGGGCGCATAAATACAACAAACATTAGATGCATTATTCAAACAACAGGCAATGATACTATAATAAAATCTTTATGTACGTGAAAATTATTCCCTTGTTTGTAAAATTCACACAAATCAAATAGTAAAACTTTGTGTAGAATGCATGCTCCAACTTGTGTGCATTTGAATTTATCTCTAAAAATACTGAAAAAAGATAACATATATTGACAACAAGAATCCTAAAATCATGTAAAAATCTATTTTGTATTATGATATTGGTTGATTATAGGAGTGCTTATAACGTTAGGATTTATATTATTGTCTACATATCATAATAATAACACCCTAGGAATCAATTTGGCATTCGATATTTGCTTTTTGTTATTTTGTGTGTGTGTGTGTGTGTGTGTGTGTGTGTGTGTGTGTGTGTGTGCGTGTGTGTGTTTTATTTTGTTTTTGTTTTTTGCATCTTGATATTATCCGTTATGTGGGCGTTCAGATTTTTGTGGTAGAGAAGAAAACTCACTGAGAATTTATTCGGGAAAGAATCACCGAACTCGCAACTTACACACACATTCAGATTAGGTTCCAAAGGAGCTCCAACCCACACTGATTAAAGATGGGCGAAACAAAATACTAGGCCACAGAAGCTCCATTTCTTTCATATTGTATATTGTTTTTTCTCAACAACTGAGGAGCATTTGATATACGATCACGAAAAAAATATATGTCCACGTAATTATTATGATTTTTTTTTTTTTTTTGCATTCTGTATTAGTAAAACGCTGTCATACAGGTCGTAATCAGATATAAGCATTAAATACCTCTAATATGTTACACTGACAAATTTTTTTCACAACTTGTGAGTCACAAAAGTTTTGAACTTAGACCCGAGATGTTCTTGCCACACCTGTCCTAATGCAATATTTATTCCTACTGTAATGACTCTAGCAATAGTTTAAACATGTAAAACTCAACTTACATCTAATGGTTTATTCCACAGAATTATACATCTTAAAACGATAATAAGCAGAAATATCAACAATTTTTTTTAATCCATGATTCACTTTACATCAGTAATAGTTATAACAGTTAACATTTGTGGTAGGTAGTCAATATTTATAATTCAGCTATTTTGCTGACATTGCATTTATCCGTACACTTTTTGATAATAGGCTCGGGAAAAACTTATCATATTGATATTTGGTCTTATTGTTATAAGATTTACAATATAAAATGGATTTAGATTATTCACTTTACTTTGTTATTCTTAGAGTACTTACGGTACAATGCAGTATCGGACTGACACTTCCTTATAACTATTGACTTTTGATACTTATTAGATGAAGTCTTAAAGTACGGATAGATTACATCTAGATAACAAGATAAGACCCATCCTTGATGATTTATGAATTAATTACAGAATAAAAGAATCTTATCTCTATTTTAGCACGCATGTTAGTACCCGTTGAAATATTAATTTTCCTGTCAACACATTCTGGAATATTATTATTGTTTGTAATTGAATTGTATTGATTATGTCTTTTAAAATAACTTTCATTGGTTTATTTGAGTCCTTTATTTCGTCATTTTTGCTTATTACATAATTTGGTGGTGATTACGTCATTTAAACATCTAGAATTATTTGACGAAATAATTGACTTAAAAATTATTGCAAATGAAACAGAGATCGAAATGCTGTGTTTTGTTTACTAGAGTTCACGGGAACTATCCAAATGATTCTGCAGTCAGTTTGTATATTTCTATTCAATGAAATTTTGAAAGAATGCACGTGCTTTGTCGTGGGTTAATCATGTAGTTATCATAAGAGAGACTTATGATAACTACATGAATGATTTGGGAATGGTTGAAATGAATATTTGTGATCTGATTGATATTAAAAATATTAATGAGTGTTCATTTGATTGCAGCTAAAATCCCTAAATATGTCTGAAAGAATATATATATTATTTTAGCTTTTTCTAGCTTACAATAATCGTAATGAATCATTACTTTCTCGTCATACTATATTAAGAAATTTCTCCTGTAGTAAAAGCATCAATATTACTCCAGATGTTTAGATGTATAAGTGTAACCATATCACCCTTGATTATATGAGTGGTATACTCTTTTGTATTGTTTAGGACCAGTCCTTTATGGTATGTAGGGTTAAAGGGTTAAGTCAATAAAGCTTTAGAATAACAGGTTCGTGTCAAAACTGTATAACATCATGACGATAAGTTTGTAACATACATACTTTATACTATAATATGTCTTCTCTTGTTTACGCACGCGAGCAAAATAGACCGATATTATATTTCCTGTATTGTTTAATAGATGTTCGATCACATTGTTCCATTTTTTTATCCATATTTATGTAATTTTAAAATATCAAAATATTTTTTAACTGAGAAATATTTTAAATTGTCATTCTAAAATGAATTCAATCAAGACGCCCCTGAATTGGGTTCAGTAGTGCTGTAAATAGGTTTTGTAGTTTTTTATATTATTTCAAAGTTGGTTTGACTCATAAAGTAAATTTTCTCGACAATGTTTTTATCTTACCCACTCTGAATATCTGTAAAAGAGCACCTTGACTCCCTTTATTATTTCTCTTGTTTCAGACAAAATACTCAATTCTGATGCAACTTCGAACTTGTACGTAATTTATAAAATACATTCATATAATACAAAACTAAAGATATTATAAAAATGATGACAGTAACCTTATTATACGTGTCTGATGAATCACCTGGTGGCCGTGTTATTGATATTGTGTTGGCATTTGAAGATACGAAGTCACTCTTATTCACACCTCCCGAATCAAATAATAAAATATCCTTGTGAAAACACAATAATACTACACTTAGTCCGACAACACACGCTGTAAGCAACATATTCCAAAAACAACAACATTTTTCCTTCTTAGACCAGTATGGACCCCACTTGGAAATGTCCGTTGAAAATGATCGTAAATTATGTTGAGAATCTTTAGCGTGTGGCGATGCATTATCTCTAAACATGATATGTCCTTCATCAACGTCTGTGCTACTCTCGTCTGATGTAACCGTATACACAACATACTTTTCCGACAGAGGACTTCCTGAAGGCATCATACAATAAAATATTAACAATGTTTGTCTTCACTTACAAAGTTGTGATCCTGTCCTCATAATCTACTTTTTAAAATAAATTTTATTTGTAAGTTACTTGCATTCACTTTCAAATAATTTTCCCTATTCACAATATCACTTATATCCACGACTGATAATTGAGATAGAAATATCTGTCACAATGTGGGTATTAATATTTTACTCCAATGCATTTATATCAAGTCTTTCTCTATGTTTTAACATACGCAAATGTAATTTAAAGTTCTGAAATTTGTTATGATACACGAAGCACGAAGTAACAAAATTTGCCTCTGGACTCTGGAAAGAATGCAACTCTTCTCCATGCTCAGAATACAAATTTCCTCTGCGCCACGATTGGAAATCAATCCGGTAATTGCATGGGATTTCACAGTGTACACTGTAATTTTTCAGGTAAATCATCTTAGGCTAGCATAAGTGATGGTGCTGACTCAAGCTTAAATAAGTGTGAAACTGGTCATCGGTCAGTTTATGACAAGAAATATCTCAAACTTATTATTAATGCCAAATTAAAGGACAACGGAATTCCAGAACAGAAGAACAAAATGAAAAAAGACCAAATTATCAATCATTGCGTCCTCTATTTTCATGGCAATTTTCACGAACAGTATTCAATTAACAAAATATCTTTTCTGGGAACAGAGGAGCCAATTTGATTGTTGGTATATTAGCATTGTAAAACACCTGCCACATTTAACGTCGAATAGATGTGGAATCATAAAACGAAATAGTAACGGTCCTCGTCAATCAGGGATGTAATATTAATGAACGCTTCTGTGCATCTCAGACAATAAAATAGCGATAGTACAACACTGAGAGAAACAAAAGCACTTATTGTTTTTTTATTACAAAAAGCCACGCTTATCCATAGTTACAGCTCGTTTTATTGTATTAAGACACGATTATTTTACAACATAATAATACACTTCTTATTTTTTGTAAAAATGATATGTAAAATATTCGAGTGATTATTCAGTAACGTGAAATTCTTGTTTGTATTATTTGAAAGTCATACGTAATCGTGGGTAAGTATATCCACAATATTAAAAATCGAAAAATAAAGGAAATTATGTTTTCATTATTTCAGCAAAATTTTCTGTCAAAACTTATAATTGCTCAAATATTTCGTCAATTGATCTCGACTATGTAATGTGAATTAGGATTAGAGGTTAAATAATTCATAATTTTACTGTATATTATACACGAGTTCAAATGTATGACTCTGATCATTTATTTGTCAACTTCGTTTTATAGACATAGGATGCTAATGCCTCCTTGTCACCTGATCTCGCCTAGGAATTTTCCATGTTCCGTGATTGTCCAACATGCATTATGCATGTGTGTTCATTTTTAATTTCTAACAAATAGTACGTTGGTATTTGTGTTTTTATTTGCACAGAGTTACCTTACTTATGTTTGATTTTTTTCTGATTGTGCAAGATGGGTAAACAAACACAAAATTTTACTCTTCATTTCGCCAATACTAACAAAGAAACATCATAGAAATAGTGTGCATCGGTAATTCAAACAAAAAAACATCTAACAAATAGTATGCATCGGTAGGCCGTGACGGTTTCTGTTTTTGGTATATATATATATATATATATATATATGGTATATATATCTATATATCTATATATATAGATAGATAGATAGATAGATAGATATATATATATATATATATATATATATATATATATAGATAGATAGATATAGATAGATAGATAGATATATATATATATATATATATATATATATATATATATATATATATATATATATATATATATATATACATCACTTCTGTTGACAAAAAATATAAAACCAATGATATAAAGGCATAAGAATCAGATATCTTGCAATATATGTTATAGATCTGTTTGAATTCTACAACATTTTAAAATATTATTTTCCGTCTCTCGGTAGACCATTCAATTTGCTTTTTTCAAAGTAGAAATTGGAAAAGAACTCATTAAGATAACAAATTATCGTAAAGTGACGTCAATAGACAAATCAGTTGTAAAGGACACAGTGCGTATTTCACCGAAATCTATATCCAATTGTCTTTCAAAGTTGTAGGACGGCAATTATGTTGAAAAGGTGTATTAGTAGTTTACCATTATGTCTGAAGTAAAAACATCAAGTCTTGTTTTCTATATATACACCAACATTTATTCCGACACTTGGTTGGTAATTACTTATATTGTATCGACATAAACATTTTTTACAACTACTCTTATTTGCAACGAAATATCTTATAGTTGTACAACAGTAATATACAATAATACAGTACTATATTAGATTTTATTTGGACATAAAATGTTTATTTAAAGATACACTGTCATTTGTTTTACCCATGCGACTTTAAATGTGTATAGCTTTGGACATTACTTCGCTTTGGTCATTGATTACACTCAAAACACAAAAAATGAATCAATGAGGACTATTTATCCTAACGTTATGTTCTACCAAACATTTATCTTTACTCCTTACCAAGATATTGACAGCCGTTAAGGAGAAACTTCAACAATACTGTACAGTTGTTTATTCCAGAACCGGTGTAAATCAGATGTGGATACTTAAAAATTCTAAAGAGCTTTTGAAAAATTTGAAGGCACACAATTTTTCTCGAATTCACAGTATCAAAACCTATGACATATCTACTCTTTACACAACTATTCCACATAAAAAATTAAAAGTAAGATATTTTAGCATCATTGACAACTGTTTTTTTTCACTAAAGGTGAATGCCGAAAATTTAAATATCTAGTGATTGGCTATCAAAATACTTATTTCGTCAAACACCACTCTGATTATACACATAAATACACTGAAGTTCATATAAAAACATGCTGGAATTTGTAATAGACAATAAATTTGTAATGTTCAGAGACGTTGTTTTTCAACAAACTGTCAGCAATCATATGGGAACCAATTGTGCCCCTTTATTGGCCGACCTGTTCCTTTATTCATACGAAGCAGACATCATTCAGAAACTGCTGAACCAAAGGAAGAAAAAGCTTGTGGTTTACTTTAATTTCACATTTAGATATTTCGACGACGATTAATAATGACAATTTCCATACATATGTCAATGAGATATATCCCACCGAACTAGAAATTAAAGATACAACAGAATCAAGCACCCACGGTTTTACGATCGAC
The DNA here is from genome assembly GCA_030159075.1 of Atrina japonica. Classification (NCBI taxonomy): domain Eukaryota; kingdom Metazoa; phylum Mollusca; class Bivalvia; order Pterioida; family Pinnidae; genus Atrina; species Atrina japonica. The sequence continues at coordinate 1,188,257 of BROG01000130.1, read as the reverse complement.
TATATAGTCTAAATAATGAAATAACAGTTCAACTCGAGATCTGAGTGAATTTGATGACTTCATGGTCTTCCAGTAAACCGTTGGCATTCCAATGGGATCAAATTACGCCCCTTTATAAGCTGTTCTGTTTTTTTTATTATTTATACGAAGCTGATTTCATTCACACGCTTTGGAATCGAAAGCAGAAAAAATTAGCGGTGGCCCTTAATTTGACACTTCAATATATCTACGACGTGTTAACTAATCAAGATAATTTTACTTTGTATATGAATGCGATATATATTGACAATCTAGATATTAACGACACAAAAGTACCATACATACACTTCCTACTTGGATAATTTACTTACTATATACACAGACGGGAAATTAACAACCAGGCTATAAGACAAAAGTGATGATTTTTGCTTTCCTATTGTCTACTTTCCATACTTAAGTGGTAATATTTTTTTTTCGTCAGCATATCGTGTTTATATCTCGCATATGATCAGCATATCGTGTTTAAATCTCGCATATTATCAGCGTATCGTGTTTATATTTGGCATATGCCCGGGCGTGTACAACATATGAATATTTCACATACAAACTACTTACTGATAGGTTGCTGTATACCAGAAATCACGTTTAATGTCAACATTTCGCAAATTTTACGGTCGGTCTAATGATCTTGTTAGCAATCAAAGTGTTACACCGAGTGAAAGGTTGAATTGCTTGTTCGATAGTATCGTCTTTACCCATTGTTGTGAACATTTGTTCCCCTATGATAAAATTTGAATTTAACATCGGATATGACCGGTGGATAGGGGTTTTTAATGGCACCTAATCCCACCTCTGGATTTCCAGAGAACCGTTTGTTTCCAATGTTCACCTGATTTGTATATTGTTTAGTAAACCCTCTTACGATTAGTACTTTGGCATCTGTAATTATTTATATAAGATCAGATATCGCAGAGGAGTTAGCAATTTGAAAAGGGGGCGTAACCACTGTAACCTGTGAATGAAAAGTTTAATATGTTCCTAAAGGAATTTTTATGTTTGAGAGTTTCAGGCCGGCTCTTTTTCGTGTTGGATATACAGCAAATTTTTTCTTGTATTATTTAGATAACGACAAAAAACCGAAATGTTCATCATAATGAATATATGGTTACACCAGTTCCATATGATTTGAACCCCTTAAAACATTCAAAAGGAATATTTCAGTTTTTGGATTCCGTTAATCAACGTCTAGTTAAAACACGGTATTTTATATAAAGCACAACAATATGTTAAAGGTTTATAGTATATTTGCATATGAAAGTAGAGTTGTTACCCCCGTGAAAGAAGTTTATTGTTTTTTTTTCAATATGGATTTGTGTACTTTGTATTGTATTGTTGTTTACAAACACACTACCAAAGTTAAATGTTTTATTCATTGTGAGACACACAGTGTGATATATAGCGGTATTTTGCGCGTGTATGTAATCTGTTAGTAACACGTGTTCTAAAGTCAATACAATCTGTTTTCGTGTAATTCATCATATTTTGTAAATCAATTGAAATAGTACTATCTATTGAAGTGTATGTATGTATGTATGTATGGATGTCACGTATCCAGAGTCGAGTATGTATGTATGTATGAGCCAGTATGTATCTAAGTATGTATGTATGTAACGACAAAAATGCATGTATGGCTGTTTATCTGTCTGTTTGTCTTTTCGACTGTATCGTATCCGTGTATTATGTCTTACTATCATTATATGTGTATGAATTGACTAGACTATTGCATCACAGCGGATATGAAGTCAGATGTTTCTATTCCGTGACACCTGATACCACCTCTGGTTTGTAATTGTTTCTTTGTATTTGTGTATGTACTCCTGGACTCGGTCATTGTTAAAACCTTAGTATTTTAATTTTTGCATATCATAATTACTGAAATGATAATATATCTGGTATTAATAATTATCATAAGCCGATAAATGTTCTTATTATAACGACTGTTATCTCTGACCTATCTGCACTTGAAGAATATTTTATAATTTGTTTCACTAGTTAGGAACACATTCCTTTGATTGACAAAATAAGGTTAGAATATAGAAAATCTCAGATACCAAAGTATAAATCAATAGAATGTCCAGGTCATAGATACAAATCCGGTAAAAATGGACAAACACGAAATTTGGAAATCTATTGAAGTGGGATTAGGTGCCATGGATGGAGTATGCATCCCCTGTCGACCGGTCACACCCGCCGTGAGTCCACAGTAGAGTCCAATAAAATACGCGAGTAGGCTGTTTCCTCTGTCACAATTGGTACAGACGTCTCAACATCCGCCAACGAAATGGCAACTCAATATTTCATATGTAGTGAAATTGAGTAATCGCAAACAACACTATATGATACAGACCGTTCTATTTTGCGGACACCTGACATTAAACCTCAGTATTCGTATCCCTGTTTCAATAATTTGTCGGTGAGTAGTTTACCTCTGTATGTTGTACACGCTAGTATTTTAATATTTGCATCATTTGTGAAATATAAACTCCATATCCGGGTGATGAGGTATTATTACTACTTAAATGTGGAAAATTTACGATGGGGGAAAACCGAAATCGTTGCGAATGTCGTATACCTTAGTTACTAATTTCCAGTCTGTGTTTGATTGAGTAAGTAAAATTAGAAGTATGAAGCGTCTCAGTGCTTGATTTAAATCAATCTATAATTTCAATACGATGGGATATAAATCTCATTGGACATACACGGATTTTGAAAATTGTCATTATTGCCATTGAAAAAGTCGTCATCCCCTATCTAAATGTGAATTAAAGGACACCACTAGTAGAGTCTTCTTTTGATTCAGCAGTTTCTGAATGAAGTCTGCTTCGTGGTAATAAAGGCACAGGTCGGCCAATAAAGGGGCACTCAATTGGTTCACATAGTGAATGCTGACAGTTTGTTGAAAGACAACGTACTCCGAAATTTTGCGGAAATATGACATGTCTATAAGAAATTCCAGCATGTTTTTATATGAACTTCAGTGTATTTATGTGTATAAATCTTCATATGGTGTTTGACAAAATGGCATATCACAACCAATCGTGGATATTAAATCCATTCCGGGTGATTCACCTTTATTGAAAAAAAAACAGTTGTCTATGATACTAAAAAGTCTTTCTTTTATATTTTCTGTTGTGTAAAGTGTAAATAGTTGTGTAAAGAGTAGAGAAGTCGTATGTTTTTATACTGTGATGTGGAGAAAAATTGTGTGTCTTTAAATTTTCTAAACTTTTTTTAGAATCTTTAAGTATACACATCTGATTTACAATACTTCTGGAATAAACAACTGTTCAGTATTGCTGAAGTTTCTCCATAACGGCTTATCTTGGTAAGGAGTCTAAGATAAAGGTTTGGTAGAACATTTGCTGGATCCTTCGTATGTATCTCTGGCTTATATGGGGTTAAATGGGGCACAATTAGGTTCCAATAGGAATACGGACAGTTTATTTGTCCGGCAACGGACAAATAGCTCTCAAACTATTTGTCCGGTCACACAAAATGCGCATGTCATATTTTATCTCCAGCAGCAGGAGCCCGCGTCAGAGCGATGGCGGTAAAAATCAATTGGTATTTGGGACAAAATTTCTTCATACGAAGAGCGCTGGATAAAAAATTTTCGGGATTCAGCCTTTATTGAAAAAAAATCAGTTGTTATGATACAAAAAAGCCTCACAGATATATTTTCCGGTTAGCCGGACAAATAGCCTCACAGATATTTGTCCGGTCGTAGCCGGACAAATAGCCTCATGTGATATATATCCGTGTTTTAAATTTTCAAATAGCAACTGCCAAATCTACGGAGTGTCTATGTGTCTATTTGTCAAACTTACGGAGTAAACAATTTTTCATACGAAGAGCTAGAATAAAAAAATCGGACAAATAGTAAAGATCAAAGGTTTATATATCCGGTTAGCCGGACAAATAGCCTCACAGATATATATCCGGTTAGCCGGACAAATAGCCTCACATATGGTAGCTCAAAATCAGTATCGGTTGTAGGAACATCATATTGTCTATTGGAATTTCTAGCATCTTTTTATATCAACTTTAGTGTATTTTTTCATGAGTTAGAGTGGTGTTGGACCAAATAAGTATCATGGTAACCATTGACTATGTATCTTAATTTCCGTGTACCATGTTTGAAAACAAAAACGTTAATGATGCCAAAAATTATTTCTTTATTAATCGATTATGCGGAATTGTTGAATAAACAGTAGAAAAGTTGAATGTTTTTTCACTATAAATCTAATATTAGAAGTATGTGAATATCATTACAGCTCACTCCGCATATTTTCCTATTCAATCACACAATGTAATCACAGAATTGTGGTTTAAAAATAAAATACTCTCGAGTACTATTATGCAGTTGGAAATTCATTTATTCAGGAGCTGGCTTGTTTCCGTATCTAGTATTTCTATACACAAACACTGAAGTTTTATTCCCTAAGTTTAACTTTCTATAAACAGAAACTTAGATACGATGACCAGGACTTAAAGAGAAGTGACCAAAAGTTTGAGCGATGAAAACATGTTTAAATTGTTCATTAACCTAGATCTATTTTTCGCATGCTTACTTTTTATCCATTTTTTACAGAATTCCTTATCCCTTTCATTAATTTCGTTACTTATATTCATTAACTGAAATTACTTGGTGTAATATAGTGACCCGCAAACAAAAACCACCCGAGGTCAATTTTCTAGGCACTTGTAGAAAATTGACCCGTACCTGTAGAATAATTACCCGGGTTGCGAGTCAATTTTTTACGGATTTGGAAAAGTGCACAGCGAGAGACATATGAATAATGAAAGTTTTTGACAAATGAATACCACGTGAGATTTCAGGGTATGGAATCACGTGATGGCACAGTGATTAAGATCCTCGATTCATGGTCACAACATTTCATATCCGAAATGTGGGTTTGAATCTCGCTCGGGACATTTAAAAGTATCATAAAATGAGAAAGTTGCCAGAAATTTAGGTCATTCTAATTGGTTTATATTTAGAGTCCAACCTCAAACAAAAAATCTGTTTATCAGATAAGAAAACGACAAAAACACGTTTTAGGGGAACACATGTAATTTAATGAACATGTATGTATTTAATCGATATGTTAACAAAAAGACAGATAGTATTAAACTTATAAAAAAAATATAGATAACCTTTGAAATAATAGTTTTTACATTGATGAAAATAGATGTCCATCTTTAACTGCTCATTTAATAGTTATGTTCTATATTTTTCCTAGATATTCTTGATTTTTCTCTTTTTTAGAATATCAAATCCCTTTAGTCTGCGGACCCTAGACAGAGAAAAAACTTGGAATGGCCTATTTTGTTTTCATTTGCAAACCTTGTAGATATTTACTTAACAATCATGCATACAAAACTTGAAAGACGTCTGATCACTGGTTCATGCAATGATTATATCAAAGTGTGTACCAATTTGGTCCTTTTTGGCCTTTGAGGGTCCAAGTGGGTCCCCCGCTGTCCATATAATTATTAGGCCTGATATATGCATGGTATCCGTGTTACTTTTCCGTAAAATATGCGGGGGTTAATTATTTCTAAGGGGTCACTTATACACGGGACATTTTTCTACGGATACCCGGGTAAGATTTCTATCGTAGAAAAGTGACCCCGGGTATGATTTCTATTGTAGAACTATGACCTTGGATAGCTTTTTTACGGCGGGTCAATTTTTCTTGTTATACCGGATGTCTCTTCCTGTTTACATAGTAACCGGGTTGTCTCCTCCATCATTAAAACTGGCCGCCATCATACAACTGAACAATTGTTGAGTGTGGCTCTTAATACTATTCAAAATTCAAAATTCCACAAAAACTGAATTATCTTTTAAGACACATTACACAGTTCGGTATAGATTTATTGGTTCACATATTTTATGGTGACATTCAAACTAAATAAACAGCCAAAATCCTACATTTCACTTTGTATTAGCATCTTTTGACATGGTTGTGGTGTATGATTTTCTCCTAATGTTAATAAATGCATCTATATATCGCAAATATCAATTTGGTACAAACTCGCTCTTCGTCTTGTGAAAAATGTTTACTTTAGCCTGTCAATACATGATCATTCTATCACTTTGTACTCCATCTAAAGACATGAAAAAGCAATCGTAAGATTTATAGCATTGCATTAAGCCGGATGATGTTTGTTTAATGCACCATTACTCTTGACACTGACTGACTTTACACATCATAGTTAACTGATTGAATTCCATCAGAGGTGTATATCAGAGGTGTATATCAATTTCCCCAAAACCATACTTGAGCGTAATCAATGTTATTTGATGTAATTTTATTGTGTTATCTATCGACGATCTAAGCAGTAACATAGGTGTAAATACGAGTCATTGGTCTGATGTATGTGCAGTATTAAACCCTTTTTCATTACTTTGAAGAATTTCAGTTTAGTTATGAATTCTTTCGTGGATTATGCCAGACGATGGGCAAACATGAAGACGTGGAACCAGACACTTTGTCTGAATAGCTAAAAACTATACGATGGTTGACAAAATCTCGTAGTAGAAAACTTTAAGGAATTGTGAAAACACGTTATCCCTCTGTATTTAGTGATCCAAAAATAGTAACCAAGATAGATTACATGACCAATATGTACTGGTCCAAGTAGACAAAGCCTCAGATAATATAGTTTATATTTGTAAGGCACATTACTATAGTTGTTAATTAGAAGAACTATGGTTTAAAACGAATTCTAGTAACTCTACATTCATAAGTAGCCCACTTTCAAAGGACGAGATCTTTCAAAATCACGTGTCCATTTTACTTTCTTTTGAAGAACCTACGACCGATACTGACATTGAGCTACTATATTTATATTGAATAGCTAAAGTTCACAAAACCCCCTTATAAGCAGAGGTACATAGCAGGATATAAAACATATCAGATACCAAAGTATAAATCTTTAGGATGTCCAGGATATAAATACAAATCTGGTAAAAATGGACAAACACGGACCTGGACACCAAAGGTGGGATCAGGTGCCATGGAGGAGTAAGCATCCCCTGTCGACCGGTCACACCCGCCGTAAGTCCACATTCAAATCCAAATGAAATACATAAGGAACGAATCCTCGTCACAATTGGTACAGACGTCTCAACAACCAGACCTTTATCGTTACTCCTTACCAAGATATTGACAGCCGTTAAGGAAAAACTTCAGCAATACTGTACAGTTGCTTATTCCAGAAGCGGTGTAAATCAGATGTGGATGCTTACAGGTTCTAAACAACTTTTAGAAAATTTGAAGGCACACAATTTTTCTCAAATTTGCAGAATCAAAACATACAACTTCTGTACTCTTTACACATCACATCCACATGAGACTTATTAGCTTTATAGACAACTGTTTTTCACCATAGGTGGTACCCGAAAATTTGAATATCTAGTCATTGGTTATCATGATACTTATTTTGTCCAACGCCTCTCTGATTCTACACATAAATACACTGAAGTTGATATAACAAAAAATTTCTAATGCACAATATATTTGCAATGTTCAGAAACGTGGTCTTTCAACAAACTGTCGGCATTCCTATAGGAAGCAATTGTGCCCCTTTATTGACTGACCTGTTCCTTTATTTATACGGACCATACTACATTCAGGAACTGCTAAATCAAATATAAAAAGCTAGCGGTGTCCTTTAATTTGACATTTAAATATAGCGACGTTTTGTCTATTAGTAATGACAAATTCCATACATATGCCAATGCAATATATTCCAGAGAACTAGAAATTAAAGATACAACAAAATCAAGCATACACGCTTCATACTTAGACATTTTACTTACTATAGACACTGACAGGAAATCAACAACTAAGTTATACGACAAACGCGACGATTTCGGCTTTCACATCGCATCGTAAAATTTTCGAGGATTCGTTCCTCACATTTGAAGTAGTAATATCCCACTAAACACCCGCATTTTGTCCATTTTTTATATTTTCACAAATTATCCAATATGCTAGGGCATATAAACAACGTATGAACATTTCATATACAGATGGAAACTATTCACTGACAAATTATTGACACAGGGATATCGAAAACCGTGTTTGATGTAAACGTTCCGCAAATTTTACAATCGATATAATAGCCTTGTTTACGATTACTCTGTTTCACTAATGGCGGTTGTTGAGACGTCTGTAACAATTGTGACGAGGATTCGTTCCTCACTTATGTCATTTGAATTTGACTGTGGACTCTCGGCCGGTATGGCCAGGCGACAGGGGATGCAACCTCCATGGCACCTAAGACCACCTCTTGATTTCCAGAGGTCCGTGTTTGTCCATTTTTTACCAGATTTGTATCTATGTATATCCTGGACATCCCTTAGATTTATGCTTTGGTATCTGAGACTTTTTATATTTGACGAATGTACTAAAATGTTTATAAATTTGGGCAACTTTGTATCAGCTAAGAAATCTAAATCTAATTTTCCACCTTTAAGTGGTAATAATCCGCTATCGCCTACATATGATCCCATATGCTAGGAGTGTTCAACATATGAACAGTTCATATACAGAGGTAAACTACTTACTGACAAATTATTATCACAGGGGTATAGAAAATCGCTTTTGAAGTCAACGTTCCGCAAATTTTAGGTTGTTTGCGATTACTCTGTTTTACGAAATTAAATGCTGAGTTGCCTGTTAAGGTTGATGAATCGTCTTAACCAATTGTGACGCGGATTTTTCGTTACTTATTTCATTTGAATATACAAAATCTCGGGTACTAAAGTACAAATCGTTAGGATGTCCAGGATATAGATACAAATCTGGTAAAAAAAATGGACAAACACACCGTTGTGATGTGGGACTGTCCTCTTGCAATCAAGTATGGCTGAGTAAGAAACAATTCACACAACACTGTTGTCAAGAAAAGAAGAAAAAATGTCGCCAGATGTCCCCAGTGTACATCCGATGATTGGGTGGAATCAGTCCCACGACACTCACTGATTTTTTTGACTTGGCACATACATCTGACTGGACTCGCGGTGTTGTTGACCAGTCAACAGAGGATGCTTACAACTCCGTGACGCCTGATCCCAGATATTTTTAGAGGTACATGTTTGTTCAATGTTCAACAGACTTGTAGTTTGTATCCTGGACATCCTGAATATTAATAGTTTAGTATTTTTTACAGTCAACGTAGATACATTGAAACAGTTGTTACGTGGTTATAATTACAGTGTGATCTCAAGTACACGCATCAAACTTTACCTCATTTTAATTCCGTTCCCTTTTTAATACGGCTCTACTAGGTTATAAGCTTGGCTTTGAAGCCGTTCGATGACGAAATGGGTCGATGTCACACACACAAAGACATGGGACGTAAAAATTCATTTTCTAGGAGGAAAAGTGATTGCCAAGCCTTCATTTTCGTCGTGTCATTTAAAATGAAGTGCAACACAGGACTTGGGTCAGTTGATGACCGAGAGTCATCGTGTTATGTATTATTTATCAAATATGAATCCGACGAAAAGAGAAAATGGCATGACTAAAGCCGTAAGAAAAGAAGATATGAAAAGACGAAAGGGGTGGAAAGGGGAGAAACAGAGAGAAGAGAAACAGAGAGAAGAAGAAGAACAGAGAGAAAGAATAAAAATGCTCCCACGAACCGTCGAGTAGAAGTAGATAGTGTACCACGAGCTATCGGTTTTTTGAAGTAAGCGTAGAGTCAATCTGTTGACAAGGACTCCACCTTCCGAGACAAGGTGTGACCACTTTAAACTAAGACCTGTTACCGACAGAGGTTAATCGTTTCATCAGGAATTAAGAATCACTAATTTTTGTACGTATGAATCCAGGTACCTGACGTTTAAAGATCATTGGCCCAAATATTACCGGGACCTAAACAGACAGAATTAGCCAGAGCAGGATTTGTGTATTTAGGGAACAGTGACCACGTTCTGTATCGGTTTAAAAGATTGGGAATGGAACGATAATGCTTTTACAGAACATCGACGTTGGATTGTACTTTCAGTCAATTGCTGATATAAACAAAAACAAAAAAAACCTGTGTGGAGCCTCCCTTCTGGAAACATCAAGTGACTGACGGCAACTCTACATCTAACCTCTGTAAAATATGCAGGGTGTGACGTCACACGTCGCGTGAGCGTTTCTTCTTCTCCTTCTTGTTGAACATCGCTTAGTGAAAAAAAAAAACCAAAATGGAGAGCATCTATACAGAAGCTATTTACAAAATTATTTAGTTTTCGTTTAAGGTTTCTTCTCGTAAGATATAAGTGGTCCTGAAAAGGACCGTTGTTTTTGGCATATCTGCCATGTCATGTACAGAATCTCTTTTTAAACGGCAAACACTTCTCATCCATCTGCTTACGTTTTTTCTCTTCTCTACCAAACCGTAAACAGAATTGAGAAGTACAATTCGTCTCAAGTGAACATCTTCTTTTCCGTGATGAAAGTTCAGATCAATCTATAGCCTAGTATCATATACAGGCTCGATTAGAACAGGTTCGATTTCTTGTTCCATAGTGTACTCCATAGTATACGCCATGTTTGACATTTTTTATTTTTATCACTCTTAGAATTTTGTGCGTCTATCACTCTTGACGAATCACATCCAGAAGACAAAATGGCACAGCCAACTAGGACAACAACAACAACAACAACAACATGTATTTCGAGAAGTTTTGGGCGAGAAAGCCAAAGTATATTTTGGATAAGTTAAAGACGGCCTCCCAAGAGTGGGAGTATTTTGAGAAGCAAAAGGCCGGGATGATGAGATTCTGTGAATCTAGTGTGCTGTAGGGACTGATGCTGCTGCTGCTGCTGTATGAGATAGAAATCAATTTTAAAAAATAGTAACATTAAAAACTTGAAAATAAGTTCAGTTAGACTACTGAGAGCTCATTTGGCAGCCGAAGCTCGAAGAAGTCATCGTCAGAAAAACTCTCTCTGGTGAGTGTTTAATTTTTTTATTTTATATACAGTAGTACAAGAAATAATATAAAATAATACAGATACTATTTTCACTATCTGAACTTTGATACTTGTGAAACGACGTAAGTGAACAACTTCATACTTTACACTTTACTACTTGTGTCACTTTGTCACTTGTGCTACTTGTGTCACTTTGTCACTTTGAGACTTCATAACTAAGAACGTTGCACACGTTGCAAAACTTTGAAACATGAGAAAGGTACACACTTGATCACTTTGTTGATCACTTTTGCAAACTTTGAGTACGTTTACACACTTTCAAATAGTAATCTCCCTTTGTTTCATCTATACAGTCTATACTGCCTATTACAGTCTATGTTAAGTCCTATGTATAGTAAAAATAGATTCACTCTCAGCTCAAAACTGGTAAAAACCCAAAGTTTCGGTTCTAAAAATAGATTCACTCTCAGCTCAGGTGATAATCAAGTTATCAGCGGTGGCGCACCGGAGAGCTGCCTATAACTACTTGTATAGTTTCAGGTGATAATTTATCATGTCTCTTCCTGATACACAAACCACTCGTCCATGGAAGCTTCCCGAATATTTGTAAGTCTATGTATAGTCTCAGGTGATAATCCCACCTTTGATGTCCAGAGGTCCATGTCTGTCCATTTATACCTGATTTGTACCTATATCCTGGACATTCTAATGATTTATACCTTGGTATATGATACTTATTATATCTGTAAGTCCTGAGACAATATCAGCTACATATTCTCCGCCTCGATGATTTTTTTCTAGAAAAAATAAAGTTTTATAGTTCTATTGAATTATGGATTTACAATTATTTTTATTATACTATAACTTCTCAGTACAAGTGCAGAACACTCATCAAAAAACATTTAAAGAACAACTGAATTGTTGTCAAGCTATACAACTTATTTTATCTTACAAATAATGACATTCCCATGTGAAAGACTTGAGTCCCAGGGGACAGAACTCTTCAGTTTAGTATGTGAAATACTATCGTAAACAATGATTAATTCCTTGATGCTTTAGAATTACCTTTACACACAATGTGTTCCATAGATTGAAAACATACCTCAATATATTTGTAAGTCACATCTGACAATCATTGCCGTTTACTGTTTATCGTTTTGTTACTCCGTATAAAGTCACATCTGACAATCATTGCCGTTTACTGTTTATCGTTTTGTTACTCCGTATAAAGTCACATCTGACAATCATTGCCGTTTACTGTTTATCTTGTTACTCCGTATAAAGTCACATCTGACAATCATTGCCGTTTACTGTTTATCGTTTTGTTACTCCGTATAAAGTCACATCTGACAATCATTGCCGTTTAGTGTTTATCGTATTGTTACTCCGTATAAAGTCACATCTGACAATCATTGCCGTTTACTGTTTATCGTTTTGTTACTCCGTATAAAGTCACATCTGACAATCATTGCCGTTTACTGTTTATCGTTTTGTTACTCCGTATAAAGTCACATCTGACAATCATTGCCGTTTACTGTTTATCTTGTTACTCCGTATAAAGTCACATCTGACAATCATTGCCGTTTACTGTTTCTTGTTTTGTTACTCCGTATAAAGTCACATCTGACAATCATTGCCGTTTAGTGTTTATCGTATTGTTACTCCGTATAAAGTCACATCTGACAATCATTGCCGTTTACTGTTTATCGTTTTGTTACTCCGTATAAAGTCACATCTGACAATCATTGCCGTTTACTGTTTATCGTTTTGTTACTCCGTATAAAGTCACATCTGACAATCATTGCCGTTTACTGTTTATCGTTTTGTTACTCCGTATAAAGTCACATCTGACAATCATTGCCGTTTACTGTTTCTCGTTTTGTTTCTCCGTATAAAGTCACATCTGACAATCATTGCCGTTTACTGTTTATCGTTTTGTTACTCCGTATAAAGTCACATCTGACAATCATTGCCGTTTACTGTTTATCGTTTTGTTACTCCGTATAATTGTCTAAAACTATATGTAGGTCTCTGTAATAAGTGTATAAATCGGTAGTCGTGTTTGTTAACCTTGATACAATAATGAGAATCGCCTACAGAGTTTATCTGTAGTATATCCTATTTTCTTACAATGTTATATCTTTTGAGGTAATAAAAATGTCATCGGGTGTGGAACATTATAGAAATAGGAAAAGGGTTGTCTGAAACTTGTATAATATAGGATGTAGAGTATTATTCTTCATTCGGCTGTCCGTCTGACTGTCTGTCTGTCTATCTGTCTGTCTGACTACCTGTCTGTCTGTCCGTTTCTGTCTGTCTGCCCGTTTCTGTCTGTTTTGTCTATCTGTCTGTCCTTCTGTCTTAGCGGAATCCAACTATTCAGTGAACTCGCTGGCAAATTATGCATCTGCGATTCAAATTTTTCTCCATATATTTCTGAAAATGCTATGTTTCTAACTACATCGTAGCCACACTAAAAAGTAACTTGTTTGCGCGACTCCTCATATAAAAATGATTGCCATTTGATGTGTATATCAAAGCCACACTATTTCAAGAGGGTGCTTGTGAAACCCAAAACAGGCGGCAGAGTAGGAGATGGCCACTGGACGATATTTCTATATTTTATACTTAAGTGATTTTATATTTAGTTAGTACATTTGTTCAGAAATAAATTTTAAGTTTCTACGAAATAAAGAAAGTAACATTTAACAGTGAATACCATTAGACCACGCACTTAGGTTTAATATAGATCTTTGTCACCCCACATTTTATTCAAAATATTGTTCAATGTTGCAGGATTGACCTTAATTTGGTTTCGGGTCCATGGTGAATGTGCCCTGTTACCAGGTATGATCGGTCCACGTTTGTGTTTTCTAGGGGTACATAACTGTTCACTGTTTTATTGTTTCCGGTCGCCTGATTCACGTCTGTACTCTCTAGCTAGGCTCTCTAGGGGTACATAACTGTTTTATTGTTTCCGGTACCTGACTCCACGTCAGAACGCTCTAGGGGTACATAACTGTTCCCTGTTTTATTGTTTCCGGTCGCCTAATTCCACGTCTGGATTTAAGGGGTGCATAACTGTTCACTGTTTTGCTGTTTCTGGTCGCCTGATTCCACGTCTGGATTTAAGGGGTACATAACTGTTCACTGTTTTGCTGTTTCTGGTCGCCTGATTCCACGTCTGGATTTAAGGGGTGCATAACTGTTCACTGTTTTGCTGTTTCTGGTCGCCTGATTCACGTCTGGACTCTCTAGTTGGACTACCTACAGTGGTAAGGAATAGCGTTTCCTACTTACTCTAGACAGAGACATGGTTTTACAACCAGGCTATACGAAAAACGCCACGATTTTAGCATTCACATCATACATTCTCCACATTTTAGCAGTAATATCCTTCGAACACCTGCATATGGTGTTTATATCTCACAAATGATTCGATATGCCAGAGCATACTCTATATATGAACATTTCATATACAGACTTAAACTATTTACTACAATGTTGAGTTACTTGTTCGATAGCGGTAGTTGAGTTGTCTGTACCAATTGTGCGAGGATTTCTTCCTCATCTATTCATTGAATTTTACTGGACTCACGGCGGGTGTGACCTGTCAACAGGGGACGCTTACTCTTCCATGACACATGATGCCACCTCTGGATTTCGCGTTTGTCCAATATTCACCAGATTTGTATATGTATTCTTGACATCCTGAAGATTTATACTTTGGTATATCTTAGACGCTCTGTGAGCTCCTTTTGTCTGAACTGCATTGAAGATTGAAGAAGTACCAATCAATAATCAAAAACTCAAGTCCATTATAACACGACGAATTAGATGTACAAATGGTCTCAACATGAAGAACAATACGAATCCCAAACGGGATAAGACCAAGTGTCTGGAAGGAGTCTTCTGCTGGCATGCCACACCCGTCGCAAATGTTCCATGGAAACCTTTCTAGTTCGATGAACGGGTCAAATTCGGTAAAAAGGTCAAGTTTGGTGTATAATACCCAGGCATAACAACTAACAAACCGTAGAGACACACAGAATTCCATTTACCATAGGTATGTAAGTATAAGAGTTAGAAATACAGAAAATAAAGCATTAATTTACCTTAAAATAGAGAATAAATAGACTATAATCTACATATAGCTACTCATACGAGTGATAATTCCATTGGCCAACAAAAAGCAGCTAGTTGCACCTATTGCCATTCTGATTTAGAGCATGCAGAAAATATTTATAAATAGTACTAACATTCTCACGTGAAACAGTGAAAACGAATGTGGTTAAAATATTAAATACGAAATTTTTTATCAGCTACAATTTATTTTTTTATATTACAATAATGTGAAAATAATACATGACATGGCGATGTCTTCACAATAGATAATGTTTTACGCTGTTCAACAATGACGTCTGCTTTTCAAGGATTGCACGGTCTCTGATTATACTTTCAAATAAATGAGTAAATCAAAGTTCCATTTGCACGTGGAACTAATGTACATCTTTCTGCTTAACAAAGGCTACAAACAAACAAGATTGTTTCAGATGAAAATTAATGAAAATTGTACATCTATTTAAAAAGCAATGGTGTTATGGAATTTCTTCCTTTGTTTACCCATTAACAGATTAAAAGTTAAACAATGAAATTTAGCAGGGAAGGAAACATGTTGATTGTTTCAATAAAACTGGTACATTTCACTCATTCAGAAGTCGGTTGTAAAAAAGGAACGGGAAAATATATTTCCAGTTCAGGGTTTCATTTAGTTTACTGAATGAAAATTACAAACTTATCTCATGTGATAAAATCACACTTAGAAAGTAAAAACACTGACATGAGTAAAGATTAAAGTAATTAACACAACTATGTTACAGTTAATGCTGCGGAACTATATATTCTAGCAGAGATTATTTACACTTTACACACAACATTATTGACACTCTTGTACTTCTCAGAGTTTGTATTTTTTCGTGATGGCCTCAAAGAAACGTAACGTATTTGGCAGCAGGGAAAAAGGGATACATGATTTGTTGTTAAATACTTATCGTCTGCCAAGGTGAAGAGACAAAATCAATGTAGGTATATGGCCGTCTGCAATATATAAATTTAGTCAATTACATATCTCTCGATCACACTATAGCAATATTTCTTTACATGCGATACATATAGGCAGAATACCATAACATAACCTTACACATCGATCCTAACAGACACAATGATAATAGCCAAGGGTTCATTATTGACTTCCGACACTAAAAGCTCACTGAAATCGCCTATGGCGATACGTAATAAGCAGCATCACTCCAGACGTCAAATGGCGGATTTAATTCGGTGTATCCACAGCCAAATAACTAACATGTATGAGTGAAAGAACATGAATTGGTATGTTATATGGATGTACTGACGTTTCCCGGGTTAAATGATTCCCGTAGTATATATTTTTCAGACAATTTTTAATAACATTTTTTATGTGTTGACGTCTAACTTTACCTCTGCTAATTGTTCATTCACTTCAGCACTGAATTATTCAATTTGCAGTTCGTGGTTAACCTGATAATTATTACCTTATTATTGACGGCAAGAAAATTGCTGACATAAAATTCCACTGGCAACTTTTGAAAACAGTTCTGAAATGGCAGGGAAGTTAATCTTTGAAAAGTTAGATTCGAACAACAGAAATTGCCTTTTGAAAAGAAATGCAATGGTTCGTTTTATCATCTTTTCGTCACACTTAACAATATTCAGTTTTGTTCTGTAAAAATATCTGTATATTTTGACGACTATTTTGATATCCACTAATTTCAGACAGTTTTATTTGGGGGACTTTCACGACGTCCTTTTTGTACTAACAATTGATGCTATATATTAAGACGTTTATTCCACCCGAGTGGTCACAAAACCCTGTAAAACCCCACGCTTGCCTGGGGTTTTTCAGGATTTTGTAACCCCGAGGGTAGAATAAACATATATCTAATGACAGCAAATGAAAGTGTATTTTTCCCTTATACTTTTTCATAAATACAAGCTCATATCATAATTTCTAATGTGAAAACGTCGTCATTTTGAAAAAAATATCTTTTTTATTCCGTTATGAACCCTGGAAAGTTTAACATTTTTTAAATTCTCGACCCTGTAAATGGCAACGTCGTTGCAACAAAATCTAATATCAACACGTAATTTAGTTATGCATAGTTGCTTGATACCAGCAAGAAAGCGACAGATTTAGGTCAAACGGTAAAATGACCAAATATTACGCAAAGTAAATAGTGCAAAACCTAGCCTTTAATACTTTTGAACCACATTATAAGATATATTTTAACATTATGTTATTCAAAAACCCAGCTTTGATAGTGGGTAATTAAGGATTGTTTTTCATTTTTTGAAAGCATTGAGTATAAATGCAATGGCTTCTGCACATTGAATTTTTTCCCATAATCCATTGAATTTTACTTAATACTTTCAAAAAAGTGAAAAACAATCCATAAATTTTTATATTTCCATTTTCTGTGAATCTGTAGTCAGCTGGTTACGAAATTCATTCTAAGTGATTGGCTTTGCGGTGGGAGTTTTTTATATGACATAACAGCTAAACAGGTGTGTGAGACGAGAAGTAATTCCCGTTTTCTGTCCGGTAATACTTAATGGAATTAAGGTTTATATTCTTATTTTAAAATAATTTTGAAAGAAACTAGTGATTTGGAAAAATTTGAATAAGTGTTAGATTATTTTAAAATATTCGTCTGCTTGGTAACGTTAAACGTGTCAAAAGGGAATTGAAAATGCAAATGGCCGCGCCCATGAGTATGCTGTATAATGTATTTACAACGAATTTGCGTTTGACTTCTGATATATTATTAATGGGATATACCATAGAAAGTTTGAGTGTGACTTACGAGAAGGGAGACAGCTAATATTCATTCACGACAAGTGAAAGTAGCCATTTAATTTGACATTTTTTTTTACCAATCAGCTGGGAACCATGATGACTGATTGGTACGTAACTTACGTAAGTAGGGCTATTTCACACGACCTGATTTCACACGATGCGAGTGACGAATTGTTTCTGATAGAAATATCCAGTGAAGGCAAACAAATGGAACTGTTTATCAAAGACGCTTGACAAAGTTGCACTAGGCCTACCTCTCTTTTATCTGTTGTAACTACGAAGCGAACTTTCATTTTCTGTGGTTCTATTCATAACATCATAACATGACCTAGATATATTGCCATATGGGCCTGTAGGTTGTACAGTGTGCTACAGATGTAGATTTAGTCTTGTGTTTCCGATTTCTTTCAGCGATTTTTTTGTTTGTTTTTTGTTTTGTTTTTCTTTTTTTGTTTTTTTTTTTTGTTTGGTTTTTTTTTTTTTTGGTTTTTTTTGTGCTTTTTTTTGTTTTAACGTATGGCTTTTAAGGTTAAATAATAAGAAGTAAATATGTGATATTCTATTATTTATTGATTCATTCATGCATTTCTACGCCAAAATGTAAAGCTGTTAATACTCGGGTCACGTGACTGCGTGTACTGACAAATCCAACACATCGCTCTATATACTTGCAATGAAGGGAATTGCAGTCGGTATGTAAATATAACAAAATGAAACATCAGAAGTAGAGTTGAGTTCGTAGATTCAATTCGGTAAGTGACGTCACATTATACGTGTACAAAGAACAGTTGTTCAGCGGTTTGTTGTGAAAGTGGGTTAACTTTCGATCACTGTCTGAATCGTAAATGACGCGTGGATTTGGGCATTGTTTGTGATTCATTTTTTTAATTCATTTTTTCAAATAAATTCGAAGCAAACACTACTTCTAACAGTACTAACAAGTGAAACACAAGACAGGATGCAAGTCTGTACAACTGTTTAACAATGTGCCAAATTTCAAGGTTGGCTTTCTTATACTTAAGAACTAATTACTTTGTGAATCTTTTACTTAAATTTGACTTTAGCAGAACCTTAACGCATTGCATGTTATAGTAGCTTGAGTTTATGTATCATCGGTACTTTGTTCCTATTCAAATTAGATATACCGTGATTCTGACAGTTGAAGTATTGCGTGTTTTAGGAGCTTTACACAGTTATTTCTGCCTTGATCTTTAACTGGTCGTTTTATTTTCTATAATGAGTAATAGGTATGTAAAGCTGTATTAACATTAATTTGTTAAACATATTAATACCAATCCACCTGACTTATAAGTGTTTATAAGTGTAATTATCTGTTATCATCAATTACTGAATCGAGATGTACGAAAAAATTCAATATAAAAAATATATATCCATCGAAGTCAATCATATGTTTAACTTTCACGTTACATATTTTCCAGGACCCACATCTCCAATGCTATTGCGTTTAACATTACGGGTTGTATCTGGGATAGCTTTAATCCATAGTTGTCCTTTTTTAGAAATCCTTGACGTATCTGTAATTCTCGTCTTACACAATTATTTACAAGTATGTACACGTCGTCTATACCCATACACATTGAAGCAAAATCGATGTTGTACTAAAGGTCAGAGACAACTAAATACCTTTCTATTTTCTATATGTATCTTCGCTACTTCGTTCTTTTTCAGATATACCGTGATTCTGACAGTTAACGCATTGCGTGTTATATTAGCTTGAGCTTATGTATCATTGCTACTTCGTTCTTTTCCAGATATACCGTGATTCTGACAGTTAACGCATTGCGTGTTATATTAGCTTGAGCTTATGTATCATTGCTACTTCGTTCTTTTCCAGATATACCGTGATTCTGACAGTTAACGCATTGCGTGTTATATGAGCTTGAGCTTATGTACCATCGCTACTTCGTTCTTTTTCAGATATACCGTGATTCTGACAGTTAACGCATTGCGTGTTATAATAGCTTGAGCTTATGTATCATCGCTACTTCGTTCTTTTTCAAATATACCGTGATTCTGACAGTTAACGCATTGCGTGTTATAATAGCTTGAGCTTATGTATCATCGCTACTTCGTTCTTTTTCAGATATACCGTGATTCTGACAGTTAACGCATTGCGTGTTATATTAGCTTGAGCTTATGTATCATCGCTACTTCGTTCTTTTTCAAATATACCGTGATTCTGACATTTAACGCATTTTACACAGTTATTTCTGCCTTTATGTAAGTGTGTTTATCGTCCATCTTTGTAATTCTCTGTTCTCACATCTCTGCTCTTGTGTACTAATGGTGGCGACCTTTTTCTTGGGATAAAAACGTAGACAATCAGAATATTCTGCATTTGAAAACTACAATTCCCATCAGATAGGTCAGCCAGAAGGGGTATTCCAACTTGGGACCAAAGTAAATATAGATTAACTACTTTTGGGGAACGTCATTTTGCGGGCAATACATTATCATTATCTGTTAGGTTAGCTATGCTAATAGAATGATAACATTTAATCAGTGTTTGGTCTGTACGGATAAATGTGAATGCAATAATCAATAATGGCGCGTAAAAAGAAGGATTAGTGTCAAAATGTCAACACTTCATGATAGATAATTGTATAAGAAAAACATTTTCTTGTCTGAAAATAAGAATGGTGGTACCTCTTGAACTGAAATAACATATGACGGACTAACCAATTCCCAGTAATTGTAGTAAGCATGAAATATACAATGTACTGTTCTATTGTACCTACTTTAGAACGTTGAAAAAAATCATATATATAACCATATTTGATAAATCATTTAACTCGTAATGGAGAAACTAAAAGGCAGTTAATATATATTCTACTCGGAAAATTGATATCAAGTTTTTATGTTGTTTCTTTTACATCATTTAACAAATGATTCGCATGTGTGGGTGTTGATATTTGACTTTTGGAAGAAATGATTATCATTTTTGAAAAAAAAAATCCCCGTAGTATATATTCACTTTTGCAAGCAATATTGAAAGTTTGACTGTCATAAAGTCATCTAATCTATAATCATTGCTGGTAGCCATTGCAACAAAAGACAGTGAATTTGGACATTGTCCTCGTGAAACAACACACCTTTTTAAGTGTTCTCGGTGCTAAATTACCTAAGGAAGGGCACATAATGTATTCCTTGATATATCAGCATTCCAGAGGCAATAAAACGTCCCAGCTGACGGGACAGTAGTTGTATTCTTCGGCGGGGTGAGTAGAATGTGGGTGAAACAACTGATCCATGTTTCATCTCTAGTCACAAACATCAGTTGTCTGAGAGAGGTTCTGATCAAAGCACATGATCAGTCTTGAATGTTTTCAATCAACTGTCAAAAAAGGATCAATCTTAAATGCTTTTAATCAACTGTCAAAAATTTTGAGTAACCAAACGGGCCGAGGGTTTTCTCATTTACAGATTTTCTTTAATAATTTATTGTTGAAAAATTCCACAGCACTAGCTATGTATCAGCTCTGTAGTTCGTTTGTCATTAATAACCATAACATGGGGTAGTTCGGGAGTTTCCACACTGACAAGCCTTCCAGGACATGGTCATCCTCAAGGTTCTACCCGCCACACTTAAATTCTGCGACCCACCATTTTTAATTTTTATGAATATAAAAATTTCAGATACCAAAGTATAAATCAATAGAATGTCCAGGACATAGATACAAATCCGTTAGAAATGGACAAACACGGACCTCTGGAAACCAAGAGGTGGGATCAGGTGCCATGGAGGAGTATGAACTGACATCTTTCTGCAGTTTTTCTATGCTAAGATAGTAACTTTTTACAATGACTATTTTCAAACGGATTTCGGAATACATTTAAGTCATTTTTCGACCTTTTATGAAAGCACTTTTTGTTTTGGAACTATTTTAAAGTCCAGCTCAACTGATGAAGTTTCAATTGACAGAAACGGTCGTCTGAAGCAGTTAATTTGGGCACCATTTTTTCCAAACTATTTTAGGTTGAGGTACATATCAAGATCCAGAAAATGTTTTACCAAACCTTCTTTACTCCTGACCAAGATACTGACAGCCTATGAGGAGAAACTTCAGCAATGTAAAACAGATGTGGATACTTAAAAATTCTTAACAGCTTTAAGAATATTTGAAGGCACACATTTTTTCTCAAAGTGATAGTATCAAAACATACGACTACTCTATATTTACACAACAATTCCACAAATATTAAAGAGAGAATTTTCAGCATCATAGACAATTGTTTTTCACTAAAGGTGATTCAGCGGACCTAATTCGATCAATTATAGAAGATTCGGTTATATGCTCCCCGATAATATTTCATGTGTATTACTGAATTAAACCAGATCTAGATGGATTCAGCAATGTATCGTTTTATTCGATGAAATG
This sequence comes from Atrina japonica, assembly GCA_030159075.1. Lineage (NCBI taxonomy): Eukaryota > Metazoa > Mollusca > Bivalvia > Pterioida > Pinnidae > Atrina > Atrina japonica. Next base: position 1,165,980 of record BROG01000130.1, on the reverse strand, counting down.
TTTTTATATGTACACGAAGTTGTTTTCTTAATTTCAGGTGTAAATGGCAGTATTTTCTTAGCTTAATCAACGATTAAGCTTAACATAACTCTTAACGGCATCAAAGAAAAAAATATTTTGAAACTAAATTATTATACTGAAAACAATTCATTGCATTTATATACATCTCCCCAGATATAAATTCTAATAACTCTAATAACTAATAACCGCCGGATTTAGCAAACCATGTGACACGTACAAAGACACTATATTGCTGTACAAACACGTATTCAACGAGGATAGACGATGGGTCAAATCAGATAGACGATTATTTGTGTGTCTAAATATTTTTTAAATGCAAAATACACGTGATTTTTAATTCATATTCGAGTAACCGGGTACTGATTTTGGACCATCCGACGAGTACTCGGTTAACGGTTACTCATGACCTAACACGAATAATCCAGTCGATCCGCTAACTACATCTAAAACACTTTAAGAAGGTCCTGTAATTACTCCAGTTAATCGTGACTCTTTGTAATATAACATTACGTGACGTAACGTTACATGGCGTATCGTTACGTAAGGTGGTGTGGCGTATCGTTAAGTAACGTTATATTAACTGACAGAATATTATTCTTGCGGCGGGCGTGGCTTACTTAAAAAGGTTAGTTTATGGTATTTACAATCATCGTTTCAGCTGAGGAAATTGCATAAATTTAGATTCTGTGATGATATTTTTATATATATAATGAATGTATATATACTGTGGAAACTCAGTATGAGGTCACCAAATTGTTGTTTAAATTTATCTATATAAAACTATGGTTTAGGAAAAATAATGATTCTAATTGTAAGGTGGTCTGGCCTTTAGGATAGGTTTTTTACTGTATCACTATTCGAAATCTTTTATCTCTACATATTTTGAACTTTCTCTTGTGTCGACTTTCATAGAACACTTTCAAGTAAGCTTAGAAAATAAAAGTTGTAATCAATTTTGCCGTTCCATCAACACCTGAGCTTGAACATAATTGTAAATGCAACTAGTTATAAAGATTAATTACCATTTGAACTTTTGCATCTCTGCGTTTTCTATTTTATGACTTGTGATTTTATCTGTGTCAGCTGCGTTATGTGGAAAGACAAGTGCAAATTTAAAGTGAAATGTTCAGAAACTGAACGCTTTTATTCTTTTGTAGGTTGACAGAGATGTTCACTGGAGTATCAGTATCGTCTTCTTGTGTTGTTCATTACATATTGTATAGTTCATCTCTGTAATATAGAGATAACAAAATCGATTACTCATGAAGTACTTTGGATTAAAGAATCAAGTATAAAAATTAAACAATTTGTTCACATTTCAAGTCAATGGTTTCTTTTACATTCAATTTGTTGAAAGCAAACCGACATACTTACTCTGACTGTATTTTACGATTGATTGAGCAAATCTGTTCTTCCGCAAGGTAGCAAATGTCCAAACATAATCAACTCACGCTCGAACGAGGTCTGAACACACACACACACACTCAGCCACAAGGACGATTTACACTGTTTTGTGGGAAGCAAATTAAACAAGTTCATTGGAATATTGTTTATCGTATATAGTATTTCCTGAAATATTTCTTCTATTACTCAAAGCAAGTATCGAGTCGACAACTTTGATTACTAAATAGTAACCCCAGTATAGATCGTGCAGAGAAAATTGTAGACACATTTACACAATACACATTTTAAAAAATTCCACTGAAACGGAACAACTTAATAACAAAATATCAATTAACTAGGTCCCTATCAAATACTCCACTAGTAAACGAGACACCTGGAATACAAATACATATTATAAACGTTAGTTATAATCACAAAATATACTTTCTTATTCATCTTTACTCAAAACCCTAATTCTGTCTGTGGAAAGAATTCACCACCCAATTTGAGTCACTAAAAATTAACTAGCACAAAACAAATACATTGATTATGTTGCTAGAAACCTCACATCCGAAACGTGCATTTAACTTTCGGATCATTTTTGGATTCTCGCAGTAATGATGTTAAGGCGATATATGTGTATATGAGTATCTTTGAGTCACCTACAATTAGCGTTATAATAATCAACACATTGGATTTTGTTAATTTTCTAACATACGTTTTAATTATTCTACTTAATCAGTATACATTATACAGTGGTTTTTTGGTGGGTTTTTTGGTGGGTTTTTTGGTGGGTGCTTTTGTATTTGCAAGTTACCATGAACCTGTAAAACATGCAATCAAAATTTTCCCCTAAGATGTTAAGTAATTAGAAGTAAACGCTGAAAATAAAATACAATTAAAACATCGCAGAATAAGTCAGTTTCACTTACGTTTTGACACCTCTATGGTTTGTTAAGCAATTGATTTCTTCTGTTATTTATTTCTTAACTATACATGAATTATTGCATTGGTCTTTAATATACGATAAATGCCCAGAAAGTACATCATCTCTGAGCATATTTCCATAACTTAGTCGATATACTGACACGTAGTTATCATGCAAAAATCGACATCCAAACGTTTCCGTGTAATTTTGTAAAGAAAATAAATATATCAGTAATCATAATTGGTACTGGTGTCAAAATTCTTAAGACGAAAAATCGGGAATCAATCTAATGCCTTTACACATCGCAATTTTTTCTAATATTGAAAAAGCTAATGCATGTTCGTGATAGGTTGATTAATGTTATCCAGGTTGTATAAATGGGTTCCATTATGGTTATTATTCTGGACAATGTTACCTCCTTCAGTACATACCAGACACGTAACCGGTAACATGATGACTTTTACTGGTTTAAAACATCGATTGAAAAGTAAATATAACATAAGACAATTTTATATATAATAAAATTCATTTTATTATCTGCTTTGTCATTATTTCCTGAATATTTTCCCATTTTCCTACGGATGTTTTCTGTCATCTCTAGCTCCAAAATTGTTTAACGGACTTCGCTTAAATTTTCGATACTAATTTTAAAATTATCTAGGGATCTTGACTTAATTTAGAAAATTACAGAGTTTTAGAGTTGACTTCATTTTTTTTTTTTTTTTTTTTTTTTTTTTTTTTTTGTCTTCCTGGCCAATTTATGGCATCATCTCTTTCTTAACTACAGAAGCAAGAGAATAGTTTAAATTTTCTGACAGGCCAAAACCTGTAGATGTACCTAAAAGTTCACCAGAGGCTGAACAATTAGTGGTCACTTTCATAAGCTCCAAATAAAACAATTGTCAATATATCCTTAAAGAATCACTTCTACTTTTTACGAGTTAATAGGCTAAATATATTAAAGGTCATATCATTCCAGGTCATAATCACAGAGAAATGTGAAACATTTGTAAAACTATTAGATTTCAGCATAAACATAAATTTACAGATTTGTAAAAACAGTATAATGAACAAATATGAAAAATATATAAATGATTTCATTCCCACTTGTACAACCAGGTATAATTTTGCCAAAGCTTCCATTTTTCTGTATTTTAAAGAAATTGCAATTAAGTAATTAATTGATAATGTTTTATATGTTTCTGTGATATTTCATTATCTATCTTGTAATAGTTTAATTAAGAATGATTAAATTTGTACATCTTATTAATTAGATATAATTTTAGTATCCAGTTTTCTGAGTCAGGTAATTTGTTTGTTGTTACAATTAATTACTGGAGTGTTACAAACAGATACACCAATTCCCATTTTTACAACATGCTTTTAACAGAAATTTCTTAAAGTTGTACAAGTGTCCCAGTATGGTTCCTTGGATCAATAAACGGATGGAGCAACAAAACAACAACAAGAACAACAATAACAAATACCAACATATTAGCATGTGAATCTTGTACTATGTGTCACATGTGAACAAACATAGAAATGACTTTTTACACCAACATGCAGTTATATGCAGAGTGATACAATATATAATTTATATCCACGATGTCAATTTCAGACACTAGTTTCTTGGGTTTATGGTTTTACTTTATTGTAATCTAGAACTCAGCACGCGCCAGACATATGTTCAGATTTTTGTTAGAACTGTGGTTCTTATAATCATAATAAAAAGAGTTAGTCAATTTTGTTAAGTGTGGTCTTTGTCATAAAAAGACGTCCGAGTGATTTTGTGCTTCTGTCTGTACCGTACTATTTAGTATTTTATTGTCTGTAGTGCACAGAAACATTCATTAATATTACATTTTTGGTTGACGAATACCGTAATTTTATCGCCCGTTATTTATCAGATGTTAAATGTGGCAGGTGTTTCGTTATCCAAATGTACCAACAATTAAATTGGCTTTTCTATTCTCGGCATAAATACCCGTGTTAATTGAACACCATTCGTGAAAACAGCCATAAACAGAAGACGTAATGATTTATATGATTCGGGTTTTTTCTTAGATTTGTTGCTAGTATTCTATAATTTATTCATTCCTTTATACTTTGGTTTCTGAGATTTTTTATATTATTCCACATTTATTATTTGATATATGAAATATTTCGTAATGCAAATCAGGTATTTTTATTAGAGTTCAGTTCAACTCGTTATGTGAATCAAAAACAATTTTGCAATACAATTACATTTATAGCGATCTTCTGCACACAGGATATCTATAGATGTGGTACTTGCATATTTACTACTGTTGGCACTGTAAACATAATACAACATTATATTTTCTGAAAAATAATGTCTCAATGATTGCTCTAGACGATATTGTTATATATACTTGTATATTTACTACTGTTGGCATTTTATACGACAACATATTTTAATTCAATGCGATATATGGATCGTATTTCTTGATATCATACATAACAAACAAATACTTACATAAAATAGTCATTTTAACGAAAGTGTGCAAATGTATCAACAATACAGGTATTTCATTGAAATCATCAATAATATTTGGAAATAACAAAAACATTTTTAAAATCGTAGTATTTCGTCCAAAAACTAAAACATGTTGTGGACGCAGCAATAATGTTAAAACATTGAATTTTTAGAACGGACAGTCAAGCTCCTGCAAATCTTTATAGTATCCTTGACCTTTGGCCATAGTATCCTTGACCTTTGACCATGTACTTAGGCTTCTAAAATTTCCATTTATAATATTACTTAATAAGTTAATAAGTTATCTGAGAAGGGGCAGATAGACGAACAGACTTGAAGAAACTAGTAATTACTACACCTCTTTCAACTTACGCCTTCTTTAACTTTGTTGATGGACGAATTATTTAAAAATACCATGACTAGACAATACAGTTAACCTTGTGCATAAAAAGAAAACGAACAAACAATGGGACACATATCGTTACATTTCGGTGGTATATCAGCGTTTGTAAAATGTAGATTAAGCGACCATACTGTTCCATATGTCGGTGATAAATTCATGTCTTTGTATATAGGAACTACACTACAACAATGAAAGAATAGATTGAATAAAAGTATTATCTTACATTATATTTCTGGCATCTATTGACAGGAAAATATTTAGATCATACTTTTATTATGGTAATATTTTGTGTCTGCACATTCCATAAATATATTTACTATTGTCCGTTTCACATAAGATGGCGGGGCGGAGTAACCTTTTGATTATCATACGGACGGTTCTCACTTTTCAGTCATGGCAAGCTAAAACGTTTTATTCGTCAATGGATACTCTCAGTGATGTATGGTGACAAGTAGGAACTATTGCTCTTGTCAGTGTAATTTTTTGTTAGCTTTATTATCTAAAATTTAAATTCGTCCAGGTCAAGGGAGGGTTCACAAGACTCTACCCTTCAGGCTATATGGATTTTATCATAATGTAAATATAGTCAGGAGTTGATTTATCCTCTGGGACAGGATTCTGAAACTTTTCATTTGGGAAGCTTATATTGTAATGGATCAAACTGGGAAAACGGAAACTCTCATTTTACTCATGTGAATACAGATACAAAACCTACGATTCATGTAATTTCTTCATTTATCGGACGGGGTGGTTTTGATCTGAAGACATGAAAGTTATGAGTGAGTGGTGTGATGTATCAAATTCTCTCATTTATGTTTTTAAATATTTCAAATAAAACATCAAATTCTAAAGAGATGATGTCTCATTCCTTATCTACAGATTCTTGCCCACGCACAATATACTTATATTAATTTATAACAGGAAGACAAGACTGGTAATTGTGTTGTTTGTCTGGTCGGTGAACATAGTTTTACGTTTTTGCTGAAATGGGTACAAATATTTTGTTTTCATTAAATATCACAAATAATGAGATATGTTAGGGCGTTATGAACATTTCATATACAGAGGTAAACTATTCACTGATAAATCATTGACACAGGGATATCGAAAACTGCGCTTGATGTCAGCATTCCGCAATTTTTACGGTCGGTATAATAGTCTTGTTTGCGATTACTCTGTTTCACTAAGTGAAATGTTGTGTTGCCTGTTCAATAGAGGTTGTTGAGACGTCTGTACTAATTGTGACGATGATTCGTTCCTCACGTATTTCATTTGGATTTGACTGTGGACTCACGGCGGGTGTGACCGGTCAACAGGGGATGCTTATTCCTCCATGTCACCTGATTCCAGCTTTAGATTTCCAGAAGTCCGTGTTTGTCCCATTTTTACCACATTTGTACCTATTACCTGGACATACGAAAGATTTATGGTAATCAATTCTTCAATATTTTGGAATGTCAAATCACAAATTCAATCGTACTTCTTACTTCTGTGAGAGTTCATAATTTATGAATATCTGTGAATTACAGGCTTGGAAAATTTAACGTGTACTTACACATACTGCAAATCGTGATTCCAAATATTACATTCAATTCATTGTGGCGTAAGATTGGACAGTCCGGAACTCCAATATAAATTGGATTTCTCACAGAAGTTGTTAACGTTTGATTTCCATGTAACGTGGAAACACACAATGTATAAATACATTTATTGGACAAGGAATTAGGGTATTGATTTCATACAGGAACAAGGACACCTATACCATGATAATATGACCAAAACTAATGAACACGTAAGATAACAGTATGCTATATGCTATGACCAACGCTGAATAAGATTTCATAGGCAATAGCTTATCTACTCTGCAAAGAAATCAGAATGTGAAACCCGTGTGATTTGTCACACCGCCGTGAGTCCACAGTCAAATTCAAATGAAATACGGTGAGGGACAAATCCTCATCACAATTGGTGCAGACCTTTCAACAACCGCCATCGAAAAGGCAACTCAACATTTCACTTAGTGAACAGTGAAATCACAGACAAGACTATAATACCGACCGTAAAATTTGCGAAACGTTGACATCAAACGCGGTTTATGATATCCCTGTGTCAATAATCTGTCAGTGAGTAATTTACATCTGTAAATGAAATGTTCATATGTTGAACACGTCCTGGCATGTCGGATCAGTTATGAAATATAAACTCCATATGCGGGTGATTGTGAGATATTACTACTTACATGTGGAAAATTTACGATGGGAAAGCCAAAATCGTCGCGTTTGTCGGATAGCTTAGTAGCTAATTTCCCATCTGTGTCTATAGTAAAATGTCTAAGTATGAAGCGTGTGTGCTTGACTCTGTTGTGTCTTTAATTTCTAGCTCGTTGGGATATATCGCATTGACATTTGTATGCAAATTATCATTATTAATTGACAAAACGTCAAAACATTAAATGACACAATTGGTTCCCATAAGAATGCCGACAGGTTGTTGATAGACCACGTCTCCGAACATTATAGATATATTGTCTATTAGAAATTCCAGTATCCTTTTTACATCAACGTCAGTGTATCTATTCTATGTATGTATCTATGTATATACCAGAGTGATGTTGGACAAAATAAGTATCGTGATGACCAAAGACTAGATATTTAAATTTTCGGGTACCACCTTTAGTGAAAAAACAGTTGTCCATGATGCTAAAACGTCTCTCTTTTAATTTTTTAAGTGAACATGTTGTGTAAAGATCCTAGTTTTTTCTCAAGATAACCCTAGGTTAACTTAGAAAAACTAGGTTTAACTGCGCCAAAATCACATTAATGAGCGTTCACTGGAAATAAACTATAATTAACTGAGAAAACTAAGTTTAACTGGAAAAAAATTGGTTTAACTCAGAAAATATAGGTTTTAACTCATTTATGTTATTTTGGCGTGCCATTTATGTATGTATGTACATGTATGTATGGATAGATGGATGTATGTACGTACGTACGTACGTGTATGTATGTATGTATGTATGTATGTATGTAATACAGTATGTATGTATGTATGTATGTATGTATGTATGTGAGTTGGATATGAAAATGTACGAATTGTTCTGGGAAGAAATAAGAATCTAAAAAACAGGGACTAGAATAGAAACATACTTTGTAATAGAAGGCTAATAATCTACTCTTTTTATCATTCAAAAGCCAGCATCAAGTTTATATTAATTCTTTAAGTCACGCTATCAATCAGACAAATATTTACAC